>CM053773.1:252256836-252297526 GCA_028658325.1 Potorous gilbertii
CCCCCAGGGATGGGGCTCCCCGCCGGCCCCAGGCCAGTCCCGACGCCCCCGGAGGAGCGGCCTGGGCCGGAGCTCGGCAGGAGCCCATCGGACACCGTGACCCAGCACGGCGGGCACCAGGCGGGGCCTCCCAGCCCGAGGTCCTGCGGGGAAGGACGGGGACGCAGACCCACCTGAGCTCTGTGAGCATCCCCTTCTTGCAAGCCCCAGAGCTCCTCCCGCCCCTCCATTGAATGTCCCGCCCCCTTACCCGTCGGCGCCGCCTGTCATTGGTCCCTTAAACTTCCACTTCCGAGGCCTTTATCCCGGCAGCGTTTCCGGACTCCATTTCCCAGGAACCCTTGACACGACAGCTCTCCGGTCTCCTGGGCCTCCGCAGCCGGACTCGGTTTCCCAGAGGCCCTCGCTCCCTAGTTCCTCCCTCACAAGAGGCGGAACTTCCTATCTCCCTCGGTTTCAAGCTCCTGATTCGCCCGTTCCCTCCGCGTGCTTCCTTTACCGGAAGTGGCGATGACAAAGGAGGAAGGATCCCAGTTCCTGTTCCTGTTTCAGATTCGGGGAGAATTCATCGTGCCTGTGCCGATCCTCTTCGGCTTGTCGCGCCCCCTCTGCGCTCGGAGACGCCCCAGGACAGCAGGAGGATCCGGGAGGTTGCCCAGAAGTTGCCTGGCCCCCGTGCGCCCGGACCCAGACCCTGGCTGGGAGGAGCCAAAGGCCGCAGTCAGGCGCAGAGAGAGCAGGCGCCACTGCGCCCCCTGGTGGGCGGAGGTGGACTGACCCAGGCTGGGCAGGACGAGGGCCGCTTGTTCTGGGCGCCGCAGACTTGCCCCACCATGGGAGAGAGGCCAGAGGACAGGCCGGGCTCCTGCTGCCCCGGGGCGGCCCCCACCGATGTTCCTGGCACCCGAGCAGCCGGGCCCTTGAGGACGCCTCCAGATGGTGCTCAGTCTGCCGGCTGACGGGGCATTGGAGCAGGGCTGGCCCCGGGAGGGTCGTGCGGTCACGCGCATTTTGCTCTGCAGACTGGAACGACTCTCCCGAGCGGCCTGGCTCCGCCTTCTCCATCTCCTTGGCCGAGCTCTGGGGGACAGGGGACAGGGCAGCTGAACCTCCCGATTTGCTGATCGGTTGGGGGCCGCCCACTCTGTGATACTGCACCATTCTGGCTTTCCAGCTGTAGAGCGACGGGCCTTGAAGGAAAAGAGGGTGGAGGGGGTGGAGGGGGTGGCCGGACATAGTCCTTGTCCTGCCCATTTGGGGAGCAAACAGCAGTTTGACCCCTCCTTCCTCATCCTCTTCTCTTATGCTGCCCTTCTACTGGGAAGGGATCTGATGGTGAAATTGGGCAGCCAGTTGTCCTTAGGCAGGGCTCCGCTCAGCAAACCCTCTCCTGTTCCCCCAGAAGGATGGCAGAGGGTTGAGCGGTGCCAGTACCCACTCACTATCTGATGCCAGGGAGGGATTGCTTGCCGTGACTGAGACTTCCTAAAGTATGGGCTTCTTGTGCCTTGCCAGTCCCCCTGAACACCTCTGTTCTTTCTGTAAGAAAGCCAGATGGGGAGTTTTGCATGGTTGAGGACCTTAGGGCAGTCCGTGACGCTGTGACTGCTTACCCCATAGTCCCCAATACGAGACTCACTCCAATCCTGGGGGATTCCCAATGGTTCTCCATTCTGGATTGCCAAGATGTTTTCTATACTTCTCCACAACAACTCCCAATTCCTGTTTGCATTTGACTGCACACTCCCTAGGAAATCAATCCCATACCAGTTACCTGGACAGTATTGCCACAAGGCTTCCAGGATAACCTCCCTTTATTTGGTCAGGCATTGGGAAAAGATTGAAGGGATCTGGAGTTACCTGTCGGCAGTTTAATTCAATATGTGGATGATGGCTACCTCTCACTCTGTAACACCAGAGGAAATGGGCAATAATATCTTTTCCTGGCCCAGCCACTCACAAACAGCTGTGTACCTTTCTGGGCATGCACTTTTAGACTCTGGATTCCCAAATTGGGAATTACTGTTAAGCCGCTTTATGATTCTTCTGAAGGGCCTGATAAGTTTTCGTTAAATGGGGACCAAATCAGGCTAAGGCTTTTAAAACTCTGAAATCTAAACTGAGCTCCTCCCCAGGGTTAGCTTTGCCCAATTTAGACAAGCAGAGGGGTGAGGCTCCTGGAGTTTTAGCTCAGCCCCTGGGACTGACCCTAGAGGTGGGGCTGCTGAATGGCCCTCATGCCTGCAGGCTGTAGCAGTAACCGCTGTCCTGACTGAGGAAGCCTCTAAGCTCATACTTGGTTAGCCCTTAGAAATCTTAACCCACTATAGGGTCCAGAGCATTCTAAATGCAAGAGGTCATTAGTGGCTGGCAAGTGGTCAGCTCATTCAATATCAAGCCCTGCTCCTAGATATCCCTGATTTGACTCTTAGAGTGTGCCATACTGTCAACCCAGCAACTCTCCTCTTGGACACTGCCTGCTCAGAAAGCCTTGTCCAAAATTGTGAGGACACTTTGGACT
Source organism: Potorous gilbertii (assembly GCA_028658325.1). Lineage (NCBI taxonomy): Eukaryota > Metazoa > Chordata > Mammalia > Diprotodontia > Potoroidae > Potorous > Potorous gilbertii. The sequence goes on from CM053773.1 coordinate 252,259,358, forward strand.
TGATATATTTGAATTGGCCTGAACTTAAAGATGTCCCCCTTTCTAATCATGATGAAGAATGGTACATGGATGGATCCAGCTTTATAGAACAAGGAGTGAGGACAAGGTACAAAGTAGTTAGCTTACTCTGCATCACAGAAGCCAAGCCTCTGGCCCATGACACGTCTGCCCAAAAGGCAGAATTACTAGGACTCACCAGAGCCTTAGAGCTGGGGGAAAATAAAACGGTGAATGTTTTCACTGACTCTAAATATGCCTTGTATGTCCTACATGCTCATGGGGCAAGATGAAAGAAGAGGGGGTATCTAACAAAGCCCTTGCTAAAGAGGGGATATACCCTCTCCCCCTCTAGGTGGCTTCAGACACCCACAGGCCAGCTTCTTATCCCAGAAAAGAGCCAATGAAAATTAGTCTGGCTTACTCAAGCCTTCTCCTGGAGAAGAATACCCTTCAGTGCCTCATAAAGTCCCTTTTGATAGGTCACAAGCTGAGTGAAACCATTTGGCAAGTTTGCTGACCCTGCCCAACTTGTGCCCAGGTAAATCCTGAACGAGGAATCAAAGCACCTCCTCTTTTAAAACCTTCCCTATCCAGGGAAGGGATACGCCCCCAACAGAAGATTTGACACATATGGCTCCATACAGGGGATTCAAACTGCTTTTAGGCTTTGTTGACACCTTTACAAATTGGGTAGAAGCCTTTCCTTGCAGAATGGAAAAGGCTCAGTAGGTATCCAAGCTCATATTAAAGGAAATCATACCTCGGTTTGGCCTGCCCAACTCTCTGAAGAGTGACAATGGCCCTGCCTTCATTTCACACATAACCCAAGCTGTGACCTAGGCACTTCAGATTACCTACCACCTTCACTCTGGCTGGCACCCATAATCCTTGGGGAAAGTGAAGAAAGTGAATCACACCCTCAAGCAAGTCCTGACGGATGTGTGTAGAGACTCATGAGGACTGGGAGACAAACCTCCCAACTGGCCTGCTCAGAGTCCACATTACCTTCAGAAAACGTTAATCTGAGTTCCCTTGAACTTCAATACGGGAGGACCTTCCTGATCTCTGACATCCTAGTGGACCCTGGACAACGTGATCACCCAATGTGCAATTCCTGCCTTGTCAGAGTGTGCCCACAAGTACCTCCTTAAACCTCTACTTCTACTTCTCTCTACTTCTGTATAACCTGGAGATTGGGTGTACTTGAATTCCTGGAAAGCCCAGAAGGGAGAACAGCTAGGTGTCACCTGGAGGGAACCTTATCTGGTCATTCTCACTACGCCAACAGCAGTAAAACTTGAAGGCCTCCCTGGTTGGACTCATAACTCTAGAATAAAACCAGTGTCAACCCTTGCTTCTCCCTCATGGCCTCTGGAATATTCCTATGAACACACAATGTTAAGCTGCTGTTTCAAAAGATCCCAGGGCCCTCTAGCACAGGTGGATGGAAAGAAGTGAAGTCATAGGCACTCTCCTCCTATGTTTTAGCCTTATTACAGTTATCTTTTCTGTCTTTTGGAGCAATTGTTTTCTCTCTCCCACCTGGAACCATTTCCTCTGTGCTAACAATGATAGCAAGAGCTCTTTTGCTCCTTCTGCCCGATTCCTTGAGGTCCGCGGTCTTACAAGTGGGGAGACAACTCCTTGGTCAAACTGGGAAACTCTGGGCAGAGGGGGAGCCCAATATTGTTGGCTCTGTTACCCCCATTCACAGGGCAATCCTCACCTCCCAGAGGTAGTTTTTGCAAGAGCCCCTCTCCCCAATGTGACCTCAGAGGTTTTTGCCACCTTTTTTGTACTGGCTATTCCATTATGGGCAAATTTATCTACCTCCACACCTTGTTTCTCCATAGGAAATACTCCCTTACCTGGGAGATAAACTACAGCCACTGTACAGGTAAAAACCCCTGTCAAGGGAGGGCTTGTAAATGTCTCTGCTGGTCTCCGGACTTGTACCACCTGTAAGGATGCCCACAGTGATGAGTGCCCTCATATCTTCACCTCTGCCAGCTGTGCCTCTTGTACTGGGCTAACATTCCTCACTTACACTGTGACCGAATTCCTCCCACACTCCTAGTAGGTTTTCGCTATTAACTTTCACTTCTCAGTTGACACAGTGCTACAGCCCTCTCCAACTATAACACTCTTGTTGATCTAAAAGTTTCTCTTTTACCTGGAATATTAACTTGTAATCATGCTGATCCATGGAGCATTCACACTCGGACCTTTTTACAAACAGGCCCCATCTGTGGTCCCAAGGGATGCGCCTTCCTTTGCAGAATGGGTGGGTCAGGTGACAAGGATTCTAGGGAAGAGGGAAAGTGAAATACCACCACTTGGTAGGACCCAAGGACTGCTGTTCTAGCCATCCGATGTTTAACACCTCATAAATACTTGTGGGTGTGTGCTCCCTTGGATTTTTGTTGCCCCTTCTGACTATTTTCAATATTAATAAACCCAGTATCCGTTCCCTAAAAAGAGTGAAGCGTGAATTCTGGGACAATGAGGGAGCAGAGTATCTCATACCTTGGTATGGACATTTAGAACATGAGCTCATTCTTTCAAACCTGACAGAGACCATTCACCAATAGGCAAATTAAACAGCATACAGTCCCTGGATTCCCTAGTAAATGTGGTCTTGGCCAATGCCTTCTGCGGCATGTGCATTAACAGCTCTCAGCAGGTGGAACTCTATGCTAAAAGGATACTGGAGAAAGATAATTGGATGTGAGAAATCAATGAAAACCTTAGTATACCAGAATCATCCTCTTCATGGGGATACTGGCTTCTTTCTATGTTCTCTATTGTCCCACTCCTGATCATTTTCCTTTTACTTCCTTTTGGTCCTTATCTGCTTAACCCCCTTGTCAGATTTGTCTCTTCTAGTTTCAGTGGCCTCCACTTAGAAATGATTGTTTGGCTGGGTACCAACTGCTGTCTCAGGTGGTGACTAATCACCCCCTGGACCTGGAATCAGCCAAGTTCCTAGATATATATGTGTGTGTTCATCCTTCTTTGCCAAAGAAGATGATGCCATCAGAGAAATGATGACATGACTTGCCCTTGACTTTGTTTTGAGTGAGGGAGGGCTGTGCAGGTCACCAGCCTCACTTTCTTCTCCTGAGTCATCTGAATCCAGTGACCAGATATTCATCAGGATGACTGGAAATGACCCAGGATGAGGCAATTGAGGTTAAGTGACTTGCCCAAGGTCACACAGCAAGTGAGTGTCTGAGGTGAGATTTGAATTCAGGTCCTCCTGACTCTTGCACTGGTGCTCTATCCACTGCACCACTTAGCAGCCAAGTTCCATACACTGGCTGAAGACCCAACCCCTTGAATGGGGGGCGGGGAACCCCTTAAGGCAGTGACAGCACTACATCCATTCTCAGTGTGAAGCAGTTTCAGAAGCCAAGACCTTTGTCCCTTACCCCAAAAGATTTTAGGTGCCATCTGTTTAAGGGAGGAATGATAGGGTGCTGGGGTGCTTGCGTGTGGACCCCAGTTGCAAGAACACACTTCTCCCTAGCATCAAAGCACTGTCCCTGACAATTTTCTCCCCATTATGCCTAGCAATTACTCATAAGCAGGCACTAGAAAAACAAACTACCTTTCTCCAGAATTACTCCTGAGTGGGTCCCAGTGAAACAAACTATCTTTCGCCATCACAAGAACAAGCTAACCTCTGAAGAAATTCTCTCATAAAAACAGGACTATCTGTTAACCACAGAATTATTGTGTATTGGTTCCCAAAGTTGTTGTACACAATCCACAGGTCAAGCTATAGACGTCCCCTCTCAAAGCTATCTTATTACAGATTTAACAGACCAAGGTTGTTAGATACCACCTAATTAGCATATCTGTTAGATAATCCACTCCTTTTTCTATACAGCTTTAGCATCAGTCCCGTTGAGTTGCAAGTTCCCTAAAGGCTCTGCCCGCTATAATAGCTTAACTATAAACCTTTGCCAACTTGACCTAAAGATTGCTTGAGTCCGTGAATTCATTCCAGATGACCCTGTCCAGTACTCGGGTTTTTAGGGGGGTCTCTGAACCTCTCCAACCACATCTGTATGAAGTACTTCTCTTCCTCTCTTACTCCTTCTCTTCCATCTCCCCTTCCTATCCTGCTATGGAGAACCAAGAGGCATTGGCACCTTTGGGATCTCAGATGGGATGAGACCAGTCAGAGCCTCAGTGACACCAAAGTCAGAGCTGCCCCTCCAACTCGTACTCTGCCTTCCTTGCATTGAGAACCAAGGGTGAACAATATGCCGTAAGGAGTAGTAGCAGCCCCCCTCGGGACCAACTGGCCAGTCCCAGTTGGACAATGCTGCTATTACCTTCCTTCCTTCCTTCCTTCCTCCCCTCTTCCATCATGGGGAGTGATGATAATTTAAGACCATTTCACCCGTAAGGGCCAAAGTCTGAACTAATCAACCAGACATGCTTTGCTTTGCTCTCTGAGTGAACTAAAAATGTCCCTGTGTCAACAACCATAGGATCTGATGAGGTTGACCAGAAGTTTTCTTCTTGGTTACGACCATTAAGGTCAGGATGCCTGGAACCAGACACTGTTTTGAATAGAAGGACTTTTCTTATCTTGGTATCTATTGGCATATGCTATGTAGGGGAAACCTAGATATCCTGGAACTGTAATTTCAATTGTCAATTATCTTGTCTTACCATATTTACAACTGATTTGACTAAGAAATATCCTTTTCATGGTATGATCAAAAACATATGGAAGCAATAATTGTTGAGTGAGGCAGAAGTCCTGAGAAAGGATTGCTGTAAGAATATCTAGGTCTTCCTCCATTTTCTTAAATCAGTCAGAATGAAAGCTCTGATTCCATGTCTGTACATATTGGCTAGCTCAAGCAAATAAACAATATGAATTTATATATCACCCAGTCTGTTTGCTTCTTTTAACCAAACTTCCAGGTTGAGAGGAGTCATATCCTTATGTGTGGGAGTTCTGTCCAAAGGAATATAAATTTTGATGGCTTAAACCTCCCAAGATGTCTTAGATTTTTTCTTATTTACTTATTTATTCTATGATTTTTTTAAACAGTGACAATTAACTCTTATGTAGTCTTCATTTATGATTCCTTGAAATCTAGCTCTAATCCAGGCTTTGTTAAAGCCAGTTGGGATTCACATGAAGTTACTTGGCAATGCCATTATATCCAAATCACTCTGGCTCTCGGTTACTGGCCAGTAATAGGTCCCAGCCCAAGCCTCACTCATTTTTGAGTGTTGATGGTTCAGACTGAGTGTACATAGAATTTATTTTTTTGTTTAAGTCAGAAACCCGGAGGGTCTTCCCCTTCCAGATTGATTTTTTTGAGAAGGCAAATCTTTAGCCTCATTTCTCACCTAACTTTTAGTGTCTGAATGAGTATTGTCTCAGACAAACTGAGACTTGGGAAAAACCTTAGTTTAAAGAGATCAAGATCTACTGCCTTCAGGGCCAGCAGTGGTAGTCCTCACCTATGTCTTGCCATTAGACTGACTCTGGGAAAGAGGGAAGCTGATGACTTTGTACACTTCTGCCCCACTCAAATCCAATTCACTGGCAAGTCAGGACATCACCCTCCTGATGTCCTTGTTCCTGTTGGAGGAAGCAGAATGAACTACAATGGAGACCTAAGAAGCTAAAGGGGTTTGGGATCCCAGGTGGGGTGAGACTATTAAGAACCTTAATGATTGATGAGTTAGAGCTCTCCTTCCAAATCGTTCTCTCCCTAATAAATAGACACATTATTTAGACAACAAAATGACTGCTTGATCTAGGAGAAAGGGAATCCAGAGAATGTTGAGGTGGTGGGTGCTCTTGAATGGGGCCTCCAGGGCATGACCAGGGGAAGCTTGAGACTGGGAAACAAAATACAGTTGGCATTCAGTCCCCTGGCATGAAACTTGAGGCAGGGCAGCAGGAGGCCTGGGGAAGGAGGGCAGGGCTAGGGTCTGGGAGGCAAGATCATCTAACATTGCTGATGGAGGGAGGTCAGGAACATTGAAGTGACAGGAATACAGGTGGGCACTGAGCCTGGGGAAGCAGGATGACTGCGTCCTAAGGTTTCACTAGGAGCTGGGAGGACTGTTGGGATCCTCTGGTAGAGCTTAGGCTTGGAAACCCTAAGAGGAAATGAGACATGGAGCCACATGCCTGGGATCTGATAGGAAACCAGCCCTAGAGCCATGGGTGCAGATAAAGGGGACCAGCAAAGAGCTTTGGTAACTGTGTCCAAGATGGGGTCATGAGGGCAGGCAGAACTGGTGGATCCTCATAGGGGGCCATCAGAAAGGAAGATAGAGAAACAGGAAAACTAAGTCCTAATGGGAAGGCTGAAAATAAGATTGCTGTGTCCCTATGGGCAAGACTAAAGTTTGGGAAAGGGGCACCAATAGTCAGTCTGGGAAGGGTGACCCAGACATTTGTGAATGATCTAGAGTCTGGAAAAGAATTAGGATCAGGGAGTTCCAACAGAAGCCAAACCAGGAGAGAAGTTTGGTCCTGGTGAACTGTAATGCCAATCATGGTTCCACACCTGAAGACTGTTGCTGTGAATAGTTTTAAGAGTCTAGTCACATAGTTTAATGAACTCTTTATTTATTCAGCAATAAACTACATATTGTTCAATAAAATGAAACATAACATTCTTATCAACATCCTTAAGCAAAACATATAATCTAATACATATATATCTTATAACACTCAATATGTCATATGGCATATAGCATATATCATTGCATCCCCATAGTCAGGGGGTCCCAGGTTAGGGTCTTTTCTAGCATTACACATCCTTAAGGGGTAGCAGAAAATGCCACACCATTCACCCCTAGGTCACTTTAAGAACAATCTCTTTAATCAATACACATTGTCCAAGTAAAGTTCTCTCTCACCTTGACTTGAGATTGACTTCCAAAACCCACAGCTCCTCCTCTGTAGACCAACTGCTTCCAGCTCTTGCCTGGGCTCACACACAGGCAGCTTTCTACTCCTGCTCCTTGTCTCAACTCATGGGAACTGTTCCACTCCAAACTCTTCCTGCTTCTGCAGAACAACAGGTTCCAGGGGCTCCTGCCCCCAGCTTCTGTTTCTAGGAAAGCAAAATTTAACACGGCTATAATAATATTTATACACATTACTAGCACCATCATTTCAATTCATTCATAAAGACCAGCAGACAGGGCTTCTGTCCGAGAAATTAACACAAACCAACAAATAGGGCTCCCAACATCACAAATATTCTTTCTGTTAGGCCTCCCCACAAGCAAGTTTCCCGAGCTCACTCATGCTCACTTCTCTCTCTCAGCTGTTTCTCTCTCTACTCTTTTAGCTGTCTTTTCTTTCCAAGCAATACTATATATATATATATATATATATATATATATATATATATATATATATATATATATATACATATACACATATAGTGTTTCCAAACAAATCAGTCAAATATTCTTGATTGATTCAATCAAAGGCAAGACTCAATCAAAGGTACTTGATTGGCTAAAACTCAATCCAGCAAAACAACAAAAAAATAAATCCTACTTTGCCTGCTGTAACATGGATCTGGAGGACACCTAACAAAGATCACATGAGGGGGATGAGACCCAGTGGCACAGGGAACCTGTAAAGTCCAGGACCTTTATAGGACTCTGACTCAGTCATACCTGTGACCTACACCACAGAACTGGCTTCTGGAAGGCTGAGAGATCCCAGCTCTAGGGAAGAAGACAGAAGGATCTAATGTCCAGGGAAGGCAGAGTGACCTCAGCTCCTGCTTCAAGCCAGCCCACTTAGGGAGTATCCATCTAGTCCCAAGAACCCCCAGTGCACAGTCCCAGAGACCCCCAGATTAAGCCCTTTCCTCCTAGGTCAGGACCTCAGGACCCAGCTCACCTCTCCTTCACAAGCTCTGCCTTCCAAGGACTAGGAGCTTATTGTTCAATAACTTTGGCCCTGTCTAGCTGTTCCTGACCCGCTTTGAGGTCTTCTTGGCAAAGATACAGGAATGATTTGTATCTCCATCTCCAGCTCATTTTGTAGATGAGAAAGCTGAGACAAACAAGGTTGGGTGACTTGGCCAGGATCACCCAGCTAGGAAGTATCTGAGGCCGGATCTGAACTCTGAAAGATTTTAGGCCCAGGGTTCTATCCACTAGGCCACCTGGCCACCCACTAGGAGCTTAACAAATGCTAATTAAATAACTGACTCAAAATGAAGATATTGTTTTCTTGGGTTTATTGCAAATACTAAAGGTCTTTGATAACTTTAATAATTGAATTCTTTATTTCTAAGAAAATTCATCTTTTCTCTACCTTTTTCTGTCTAAGTGCCCTACCTGATCATATCCCAAACTCTGGGCCAGTCCAGTGCCCAGGAGAGAATCTACATCTATACTTGATGTGTGTGTGTGTGTGTGTGTGTGTGTGTGTGTGTATGTGTGTGCGCATGTGCATCTATTTTTGTATGTGTGTGCACGTGTTTGTGTGTGCTTGTGTGTCTATTTGTGTGTGTGCATGTGTGTTTGTGTGTGTGTGCATGTGCTTTAGTCAAAATGTCACTAACAAAGACCCGTTCAATTCCTGCAACAAAATCAAATGAGCTAAAATGTATAAGGTGCCTGGCACACAGGAGGTACATTTAACCAGCCCCACCTCTCTTTCCCATCTTCAAACACCTCATTCCTCTCTTACTCCTCCAGCTCTCTGACCCAGGGACATTGGCCTCTGGCTGATATTAGAACAAGACCTGCTCTTCTGACTCTGCCTTTCCAATGGCTGCCCGCATACTATGAATGTTCTCCCCGTCTTGCGAGGGTTCCTTTAGCTCCACCCCTCTTGCTTTTCAGGGAGGTGACTGCTCAAGACAGACTAGCACCTCTGGTGTGAGGCCTTGCTGAGTCATTTTCACACTTCTTGGGTGTCCACCTGTCACTCAGTTTTCACTTGTGACCCCAAGAAGCTGTAGCATATGTAGCGGTGTAGAGCCTCTGCGACTATCACAACATCTACAGCAGCCATGAATATGCCAGCGTAATTCTGAATTGCTAAATACAACACTCTCCAAATGGAAGACAGAATCAAAACATTTATTCAGGCACCAGAAAGTCAAATCCATCATAGTAACAAAGAAATCAATACACAGTAACTACATAGAGGGTAACACTATCCCCAAGCCTTCCCTCTGTTAATCTTTGCACAAATCAGCTCCCTTAAACAAAATGACAAACAAGCTCTCTCACTCATGCTAGAGAGGTGACTGTTTTTCTCTCTCTCCCTCAGTTCTGACTGCTCTGATCAAGTTTTCTCTCAGCTCTGCTTTAGCTCTGACTCTTCCTGTTCCACCATTCCTGCTCCACCCCTTCATGTTCCTCATGTGAATCAGGGTTCCATGTGACCTGAAAGGTGACATGGGCCTGTTAATGAATGGGAAAGATCTTCCCATTGAAATTACCATTACAAATGGCCACACTTGGTAAACTTCCTCTGACTGTGCCAGTTTGAGGGTTACTAAAAGGCCACAAACTCACAGGTGAGGTGTGTGGGGGGCACCAACTGCAAGCACAAGAACTACCACTTCCCATCCAGGAATGGGTAGATGAGAACAATTTCTTCCAAAGGTCATGAAGGTGACTGAAGCAGGCTCTGGGGAACACTTGGAGATTGGGCAGACATGGAAGATGGCAAGGTCATCCACTCCATCCCCACTCATGCCCAGTCCAAGCTTCCTAGTGACCCTACCTCTAAGCCATGGTTGGGGGCGAGATGGTCTCTGCTTCTCCCCCTCCCTGGCCTTCCTCATTCTGCCTCCTTTGAGAGCTCTGCCCTCTTCCTCTCTACTGCTACAGCTTCAGAGCTGGTCTCTGTGCCTTCTTAATGTGTGATTGCTATCCCATTTTCTGCTGTTCAGTGTGATCTTTCTCAGTGAGTTCACAAAGGACAAGGTGTACCTATAACCTTGTCCCCATTTCATAAATTATTAATTCACAGGGGGCCAGGGATGAAGGCAGAAGAACTGAAACTAACCTTGAGCTGGGAGCAGGGATCCAGGACACCTGGGGTCCTATAGGGGAGGTCTGAAGATAGAGACAGCAGGATCCAGTGATAAAGTGGGGGGTGGTGGTACCCTGGGACATTTGGGATGTGATTGGGAGCCTGGTCAAGATTCGGGGATAGGGACCTAGGCAGTAGCTAGGCATGGAGGGAGGCATGTTTGTGACAGCCATGGAGAATGGTCAGCAGGACATAAGAAGGGGAAAATGAACCCCAAAGGGGAATCAGCAGGCCCCTTGTAGCATCCTGGCACAGGCCTACCAGGGAACTACTCCTGAAGAGCTGGCTTCCAGAAGCTATTCAGGGATTAGTTCAATTCTAGGGATTAGGAATCCTAGGGATTTACAGGTAGTTTACTGAGGGTATGTCCTCCCAGTCCTAAAGAGACTCCTACTGTCAGGTCCCTGAACCCCAGGATCAAAACTTTCTTCTAATGGAACACTGTGTTAGGACCTCAGGATCCTGCCTGTCTCTCCTCCCTAAGCCCTGCCCTGCCCCAACCCCATCTCCTTAACTCCTCTTCACTTACTCTCTGACCCAGGGCCACTGGCCTCCTGGGTCATCCTTGGTCAACAACCTCCATGTCCTGATATTGTGTCCTTCCAACAGCAGCCTCCTGCTCTTACAATATCTTCTCTTCTCAACCAACATATCATCTTCTGAAGAGTCTTTTCTGGTACCTAAAACTCTTGGAGCTTTCCCTAGGAGAGTCTTAGACTTCTTTCTGCAAAGACACCCCTCAGGCCTCCAAACTCCACCCCAGGACTTGAATTCTAGCTAACCTCCAACCTGATCATCCCTGAGAACGCTGCCTCTCCCATCCCTCTGCCATTTCCCTTATCCCTCCTGCTTTGGGGCTCAGGCCCTGCTCCTTCTGTTCAGAAAGAGAGCCAGGGTAAAACTTGGGCAGTAGACTAGCTGAAATTACTGGATTCCATAATTGAAAGTGCTAACAGCAAATGGCCTTTAGGTGAACTGAGATTCTCTATGGTGCCATTTATAGGTGGAAGTTCAGATTTGACGGGACAGAGTTTGTCCCAACTATGTACTACCATTTAATGTTACATGTGTGTTATCATTAGTAACATTGTGATATTTGACCTTGTATTGATAGGATAGACTTGTATGCAAAATATAGATGTGATTTCATGATGGTGATATATTTATAAATGTCAATATAAGAAATAAAAGTTGGATCTAAAGTTGGCTACACTGGTCAATGAATGCAATCTGTCCCAGATGTCAAGTTGATAGATACATAAAGTGACTTTTTACGTAACATCCTTAGGAAATACTTTCAATTCAATTGATATCATTTGACTGTCCATAACTATTTCTCATTATAAATCCAAATGATCATTTATATTATATATTTTTTCTTATTTGGGAATTTGGGGAAATCATTGTTAGGAAACATTCCTTAAAAGTTAATTTCTGGAGGGTGATGCAATTATAAGCTTACTAAATTAATTTTTCTTTAGAAACAGTGAATTAAGCTGTTCAACAGTGGGTAACAATGCTAACTAAAATAAGTATTTAGTTGGGTATGCTTTGTTTTAAAATAAATAATGATAACTTGCTGCTAGGGAAAAGTACAAAAGAGCTTATAACTTCTTTTCTTCAGTCTCACTAGGTGCCTTCAGACTTTCTCTTTGGTAAATGTCATAAAATCTGGGGAAGACCTTGCTAAAAGAAGGATGTCCATTTCTGACTAAGTAAGACCTCTCAGTATCAAAAATGGTGGTGTTGTTTAGAAGTTTATTTCTAATACAGAAACAATGTTTATTTGATAGATTAACCACTGATGATGAAAATTATAGAACTGAATCCAGAAAAGCATGTATGGAAATTACCCCTTTGAGCTACCTTAGTCTCAGCAGACTCTGGCCTTGATTCAAAGTGGGACTCCTTCCTTGAGCAGAGTTGACGTGGTCCCCTGGAAGGTGGCAGGATGATATTTGATAGGATCTCATTATTGTACTAACCTTTGAAAGATGCTATTGGCAGAATTTTTCCTTGAGTGAGTTCTAGAAATAGGGAAAACTATCAGACAACATAGGTATGAACTATGTAACACCCCTTATGAATAACAACTTATGAACAAGGTGATCAATAGATTGAAGGGATCAGATCAGGAAGATAGTGTCTGAAGAACTATGGACAGAGATTCTCATTATTGGACAAGGGGCAGCAACAAAAAATCATTCCAAAGGAAAAGAAGAGCAAGAACCCAAAATTGTATCCGATCAGGCTCTAGAAATAGCTGAGGAAAGAAAGAAAGGGAAAGGAAAAGGAGAAATGGAAAAATATAATCAAATGAATGCAAAATTCCAAACAAAATCAAGGGGAGATAAGGTTTGCTTAAATGAGAAATACAAAGAAACAAAAGAAATCAATAGAATGAGAAAAATGAGATCTCTTCAAGAAAATCAGAAAGATTGTTTCACATACCACCATAGTTATGCTTAAGATTCTGTAAGGTAGGTTTCAGCAATATATTAACTGAGAAATACCAGAAGAATAGCCTGGTTTTCCAAAAAAGCAGAGAAAGTAGAGAACAAGTTGTCCACCCTAATCCTAAATTCTTTGACTTATGGTGAAATCAAGGGAGTTTCAGAAAAAAAACCCTACTTCTACTTCATTGACTATACTAAAGCTTTTGTCAGTTTGGGTCATAGCAAAATATGGCAAGCCCTAAAAGAGATGGGAGTACCCAATCACCTTACTTATCTCCTGAGGAACGTGTATGAGGGTCAAGAGGCAACGTTGTTGTGAACATGGAACAACTGATTTGTTTTAGATTGGAAAAGGAGGATAACAAGGTTACATGTTGTCACCTTTCTTATTTAATTTGTATGCAAAGTACATCATGTGAAATGCCAGGTTAGACAAATCAAAACTGGAATTGAGGTTGCCAGGAGAAACAGCAACAATCTCAGATATGCAGGAGGTACCACTCTGATGGCAGAAAGTGAAGAAGAATTAAGAAGCCTCTTGATGAGGATGAAAAAGGAGAGTGTAACAGCTTGCTTGCTACCTGTGGTACCAGAAGAAACAGAAAGAATTAACTGAAGACTAATTCTAAGGAACTGGTTAAGGTCAAACTGTTTACTTACAATATATGAAAATATTATTATTAATACTTGTTAGTCATTGTATTCACAAAACTGTTACCATTACTAAGGTAGTTTTTTAAAATTTAAATATTTAATTCATTTATTTTCAGTTTTCAACAATCCCTTCCATAAGTTTTAAATTTTATCCCCCTCTCTTCTCAAGATGCAATCCAATATGGGCTCTACACATCCATTCCTATTAATCACATTTCCACATTAGTCATGTGGAATAGAAGAATTATAACAAATGGGAGAAACGATGAGTAAACAAAACAAAGCAAAAGAGAAAATAGTCTGCTTCACTCTGCAATCCAACTCCATAGTTCTTTCTCTGGATGTGAATGGCATTTACCATCTGTAATGGTAATTTAAATGGGAAGACCTTTCCCATCCATTAACAGGCCCATATGACCTGCCTGGGTCACATGGAAGTTGAGTCACAGGAGCCTGTGGTGGGAGGAAATTGCTGAATGGCTGGAGCAGAAAGGGGTGGAAAAGGAAATGAGTCAGAGCCATCAGAACTGGGAAAGAGATAACAGGAAGCAACCAGCGTGACTAGGAAAACTTGTCTGTTTTGTTTAAGGAAGCCTGTTTCTGATTTGTGTAAGGGAACTGTTTTGTGGGAAGCCTAATAGAGGGAAGTCTTGGGGATAGTAGTGACCTCTGCGTTGTTATTGTGTATTGACTTCTTTGCTGCTATGATGCGTTTGGTTATGATGTGTTGGGATTTGACTTTGTGGTATCTGAATAAATGTTTTTCTTTTGCATTGTGTGTGGATAGTCTGTTATACTTTACAATTCAGAACTGTGTTGGCATATTCATAATCACCATAGGTGCTGTGAATATTGCATCAGTACTAAACTATAATGAGTCCTTTGGAAAAGTTTTGCACTGCTGAGAAGGGCTAAGTTTATCAAAAACAGTCGTTGCAGTTACTGAATATAATGTTCTCCTGGTATTCCTTGCTTCACTCAGCATCAGTTCATACAAGTCTTTCCATATTTTCCTGAAATCCACTTGCTCATCCTTTCTTATAACACAGTAGTATTCCATTACATTTATATGCCACAACTTGTTCAGCCATTCTTCAATTGATGGGCATCTCCTCAATTTCCAGTTCTTTGTCACCACAAAAAGAGCTGCTATAAGTATTTTTATACATGTGAGTCCTTTCCTCATTTTTATGATCTCTTTGGGATCCTAGAAGTGATATTGCTGGGTCAAATGGTATGCACATTTTTGTAGCTCTTTGGGCATAATTCCAAATTGCTCTCCAGAATGATTGGATCAGCTTACAGCTACACCAACAATGAATTAGTGTTCTAACTCTCCCACATCTTCTCCAACAATGATCATTTTCCTGTTTTGTCATGTTAGCCAGTCTTATAAGTGTAATGTGGTTCCTCAGAGTTGTTTTGATTTTCATCTCTCTAATCAATAGTGTTTTATGGTATTTTTTTTCATACAACTATACATAGCTTTAAGTTCTTCCTCTGAAAACTGCCTGTTCATATCCTTTGACCATTTATCAATTGGGGAATGACTTGTATTCTTGTACATTTGACACAGTTCTCTATATATTTTAGAAATGAGGCTTTTATCACAGGCACTAGTTGCAAAAATTCTTTCCCAGTTTTCTGCTTCCCTCCTAATCTTGGTGGCATTGAGTTTGGTTGTGGAAAAACTTTTCAATTTAATGTAATCAAAATTATCCATTTTGCATTTCATAATGTTCTCTATCTCTTGTTGGGTCATAAATTTCTCCCTTCTCCATAAATCTGACAAATAAACTATCCTCTGCTCCTTTTATTTGTTTATAGTATCAACCTTTATACCTAGATCAATTACCCATTTGGACTTTATTCTGATATATGGTGTCAGATATTGGTCTCTGTCCAGTTTCTGCCATACTATTTTCCAGTTTTCCCAGCAATTTTTGTCAAACAGTGAATTCTTATCCCAGAAGCTGGGGCCTCTGGATTTATCAAACAGTAGATTGCCATAATCACTGACTACTGAGTCTTGTGTACCTGATCTACCTCTATTTCTTAGCCAGTAGCAAGTGGTTTTCGATGATAGTTGCTTTGTAATATCATTTAAAATCTGGTATTGCTAGTCCACTTTCCCTTGCATTTTTTTCATTAATTCCCTTGCCACTCTTGACATTTTGTCCTTGTAGATGAATTTTGATATCATTTTTTCTAGTTCTATAAAATAATTTTTTGGTAGTTTGTTATGACGCTGAATAGGAAAATTAATTTATGTAGAATTGTCATTTTTATTATATTAGCTCAGCCTTCCCGGAAGCAACTGTTATTTTTTCCAATTATTTAGATCTGACTTTATTTGGGTGAAAAGTATTTGGTAATTTTACCTTTTAAAGATTTGCTATCTTCAGTGAATTTTTCCCCCATTTTGTCCATTGTATTTTCAAAATAATTGGTCAATTTTTCTTCTACCTCTATAATTTGACTTTTAAGATTCTCCGTGAGCTCTTCCAAGAAAGCTTCTTGTGCTTGAGACCAGTTCATATTCCCTTTTGAGGTTTCAGATGTGGGTATAGTGTTAATGCTGTCCTCTTCTAAATTTGTATTTTGATTTTCCCTGTCTCCATAGTAAGATTCTATAGTCCTTGCTTTTCTAGTTTGCTTCTTGTTCATTGGTTGCCCTTTTCCTGGCTTTTACTATGAATCTCTGCTTCCCGGGCACAGGGAGTTCTATTCCAAGCTCCTTGTGCTGAGAGCTAGGGTCCTGATTACTGGCTTTGTGTACTGTGGTCTCTGGTTCTTTCAGCTAGAAGGTATATAATGCCGCAGGTCATCTGCTGTTGAGCTGGAGCTGGCTGGTGTGTGCCAAGGCAGGAGCCAGGTGAGCTCTTTTTGCATTTCCCCCAGGTTACACTGAAACTCGCAGAGTGAGGTGTTGTAGCACCAGCGTGAAATTCACAATGCCTAGGTCAGTAGTGAATTTTGCAGCACAATTCAGAATAGTGAAATACTACAGACTCTTCACATGGAAGGCAGAACCAAAACATTTATCCAAACCCAAATCCATCACAGTAACAAAATTCTATACACAATAACAATGCAGAGAACAACACCAGCCCCAAGACTTTCCACTAGGCTAGGTTTCCCACAAACCAGCTCCACTAAACAAAACACAAGCAGGCTCTCTTAAACAAAATCACAGTCATAAAATCTAACTAGTCACCTGCCTGCATCCTTCCTAGCTCTGACTGCTCTCAAGACTAGCTTCCTCTCAACTCTGCTCTGGCTTTGCCTCCTCTTACTCCACCTTTCCTGTACCACCCATTCATCAAAGTCCTCCCACCACAGCCTCCATGTGACTTAATGGGCCTATTAATGAATGAGAAAGATTTTCCCATATAAACTACCATTACAGGTGTGGGGGAGGGGTGGTCTGGCCACTGTAGGTCTCCTCCTCCCTGGGGGCTGTGCTAGAGCATGGATAACCTGAGCTGCTGGTGGATGCACATTTACACTGGTGTCTGCCGATTACCCTGATTATGTGAAGGCATACTTGGGGTCCTGTTGGCACTTGCTGACCCCCCACCCCCACCCAGGGCTCAGGATGTCCTGTTGGACAACCAAGGTGGCACCTGATGTACACTTCATGTCCTCTACCGCCACAGCTGGAGCAAACTTTCCTGATGATTCCCCTAGCCTCCCAAGTTAAAAGACTGTTGTACCCCTGCTGCTGGCTTCACTATTCCAGAATTTTTCCTAGGGCAGTATTCTCTGGGTTTTTCAAGGTTAATAAGTGGGGATGAGAGAGCCCTTATGGTTTACTCTGCTATCATGTCTCCAAGATGTTCAAGTAAGTGACTTTCGAATATTTAGTTTGGGAGTTGATAGCTCCAGAAGTAACTGCTGTTGCTGCTGCTGCAGGACCTGCATCTCTCTCTCACCCACCTCAGACAGACCCCTGTCCTATACTGAGAGGTTCGGGAATCACTACTGCCACTAGTGATTCAGTCCACCAAGGCCCACTTCCACTCTTCTATAGTCAGATGTAGACCCACATGCTCTGCTCTCCAAGCCAGGTGTAGCAGATCCTTCCCAATGACTTTCTGGACTCTCCTGAGTTGGAAATCTGCCACACTCTGTCTCCTAGTGAATTTTGCCACTCTCAAATTTGTTCAGATTCACTTTTTAGAGGTATCTGAAGGAATTTGTGAGAGAGTTAAGGTAAATCCCTGCTTTCACCCTGCTGTCTTGGCTCCACCCCCTCCATTACTAATGTAGTTTGAAAAACAAGTTGTGGTTGGCTTGTGTATGATGGGATGATTCTAAAAATCAAACTTGGGTAGGAACAGGTAAAAATGAGCATTTATCTCAGAAATAGGATGGGAGGAAGAACTAAAACAGAGGAAACAGGTAGGTGGGGAAGGTTGGTAATGTTGGAAACTAACTTTCATCAGGGTTGAAGAAGAAACAACATATACACCTGAAAAGGTTTATTGTATATTGTATAATATACAATAATAAGTATATTGAACTTTGAGAAAGATGAGAAAACTGGGGGATAGGGTTGGAGAAGGATCTTTGTAACTGTGTATAAAATAAGATTAGAAGAGTGGAGAAGATAAGGAAAGGGATATTAGAGGTGTGGGTAAAACAAGGAACAAGAGGGCAAGAGGATTCTCTATGTATACTATCATATAATCTGCAAAGAGTGATAACTTAATTTCTTCTTTGACTGTTCTAATTTCTTCAATTTCTTTTTCTTCTCTTATTATTAAAGTTAACATTTCTAGTACCATATTAAATAACAGTGTTGATAATGGATATCCTTGTTTCACCCCCAATCTTATTTGAAATGCATCTAGCTTATCCCCATTACGTAAAATGCATGCTGGTGGTTTTAGGTAGATGCTACTTATCATTTTACATAAGGCTCCATTTATTCCCATGTTCTCTAGAGTTTTTAATAGGAATAGGTGTTGTATTTTCTTTGCCAGTTTTCCCAAATAGTCTATATAGTATTAGAATTAATTGCTCTAAATGTTTGATAGAATTTGCTTGTGAATGCATCTGACCGTGGAGATTTTTTCCTAGGGAGTTCATTGATGGCTTGTTCAATTTCTTTTTCTGAGATGGGGTTATTTAAGTATTTTACACAACTGACTGCTTCCCCATTCAGGCACCCCAGTCTACTCGCAGGTTGTGTTTGTCCTTCATTTTCAGAGAGGATCATGACATCAGAGAAATGATGACATGAGGGAGGACTGTGCAAGGTTACCAGTCTCACTATTTCCTCCAGAGCCATCTGAATCTAGTGGCCAGATATTCATCAGGACCGGAGATGGCCCAGGATGCAGTGTGAGACCCCTTGTCCTTTTAGGCTAAGGCCTTTTCAGATACTCACTTAGAATGAGGTAACACCCATTCAGTGAAGAGGTCTTTTTGAGAAGTGAGTCAATGGATGGTCTCTCAGCTGGTCTTCTCCCTCTCCCTCTCCTTGTCCTTTCCAAAGGAAGGTAAGTTTTGATGGCCAGAAGTTGCCCCGTAAACTTGGGGTATTCCGGCTTTCTTTCTTTCTTTCTTTCTTTCTTTCTTTCTTTCTTTCTTTCTTTCTTTCTTTCTTCTTTCACAGAACCTTAAACCCAATTCATTATGAAGCTCATAGATTGGACCACAGTAGGTCCCTGCACAAGCTCCACTTAATGTCTGTATTTTGGGCCCTCCTGGCTTAGAGTGAGTCTCAGTAGTAACTACTTCTCTTTGGAATAGCAACCCTGAAGGTCTTGTAATTTTTCCTTTTTTTCTAATTCAAAGGACCATCCCTTGACCCACTTCTTGAAGAGACCTATTCACTGAATGGGCATTACCTCACTCTAAGTGAATACCTGAACAGGCCTTAGCCTAAAAGGGCCAGGGTCTCTCATTGCATGCTGGGCCATCTCCACTCATCCTGATGAATATCTGACCACTCAACCCAGATGCCTCTGGAGGAGAAAGTGAGGCTGGTGGCCTTGTACAGCCTTCCCTCATTCAAATCAAACTCAACTACAAGTCATTTAATCAATTCTCTGGTGTCATGGTCGTCTATGAAAACAAAGGATAAACAAAATTTCAGTGTTTTACTTCCTTTTCTGTTAATCTGGGCCATTTTTTGTAAATATTCATCCATTTCACTAAGATTGTCAAATTATGAGCATATAGTTGGACAAAACAATTACTAATTATTGTTTTAATGTCCTCTTCAATGGTGGTGAATTCACCTTTTTCATTTTAGATACCGGTCATTTATTTTTCTTCTTTCTTTTTTTAAAAATCAAATTAATCAAATGTTTATCAATTATATTGGTGTTTTCATAAACTAGCTCTTGGTTATATTTATTATTTCAAGTTTTCTTAATTTTAATTTTATTAATCTCTTCTTTGTTTTCAGTATTTCAAATTTGGTATTTGAGGATTTTTAACTTTCTCTTTTTCTAGCTTTTTCAGTTGCATGCCCAACTCATTGATTTCGTTCTCTATTTTATTCATGTAAGCATTCGCAAATGTAAAACTTCCCCTAAGAACTGCTGTCATTCCATCTCATAAGTTTTCATATGTTGTCTCATTATTCTCATTCTCTTGGAGGAAGTTATTGATTGTTTCTATGATTTGTTGTTTGACTCACTCATTCTTTAGGATTAGATTATTTAGTTTCCAATTAATTTTTAATCTATCTTTCCAAGCCCTTCATTACATATAATTTTTATTGCATCATGATCTGAAAAGGATTCATTTAATATTTCTGCACTGGATGGTGAGGTTTTTATGTCCTAGTACATGGTCAGTTTCTGTGTATGTGCCATGTACCATTGAGAAAAAGGTATATTTCTTTATATCTCCATTCATTTTTTTTTCCAGAAATCTATCACATCTCCCTTTTCTAAAATTCTATTCACCTGCTTGAGTTCTTTCTTGTTAATTTTGAAGTTAGATTTATCAAGTTCAGAGAGGGGGAGGTTGAGGTCCCCCAATATTATAGTTTTGCTTTCTATTTCTTCCTGTAATTCCCTTAACGTCTCCTCTAAGAAACTGGAGTCTATACCATATATGTTTAGTCATATATGTTTAGTAATGATATTACTTCATTCTCTATGGTACCTTTTAGCAGGATGCAGTTTCCTTCCTTATTTCCTTTAACTAGGTCTATTTTTGCTTTTGCTTTGTCTGAGATCAGGATAGCTACCCCTGCTGTTTTTCTTTTTAGCATAGTATATTCTACTCCAGCATTTTACAATTACTCTTTGTATACCTCTGCTTCAAAAGTGTTTCTTGTAAATAGTATATTGAAGGATTATGGTTTTTAATCCATTCTGTTATCTACTTCCATTTTATGGGAGAGTTCCTTCCATTCACATTCACAGTTATGATTACTATCTGTGTCTTTATCTCCAACCCATCCCCCCATTTATGCTTTTATTTCTCCCTTTTCCCTTTCCCTCCTCAAAAGGTTTTTGCTTTTGAGCACCATCTCCCTCAATCTTCCCTCCCTTCTATCAGCACCCTTCTCTTTTCTTTACCTTTTCCCTTACTACTTCTTCCCTGGCTTCTAACCACCCCTTCCTCTTCTTTTCCCTCTCCCCTCCTCCTGCCTGTAGGGCAAGGTAGATTTCTACACTTAACTGAGTGTGTTATTCCCTCCTTCAACCAAATCCAATGAGAGTAAAGTTCAAACGATGCTCATCTCCCTCCCTTCTTTCCCTCTCTATAATGTTTTTGTGCCTCTTCATTTGATGTAATTTACCCTTTTCTCCCTCCTCCTTTCCTCTTCTTTCATTACAATACCTTTGCACCCCTTAATTAGGATTTTTATCATCACATCAGTTAATTTAGACCCACACTTTCTGTCTATGCATACCCCGTTTAAATGTTGTAATAAAGATACAATTCTCAAGATTAACAAGTATCATCTTCCCATGTAGGAATGTAAAGGGTTTGCCCTTATTGAATATCATGTTTTTTCTTTCTTTTCCTTTTCTGTTTACCTTTTTATGTCTCTCTTGAGTCTTGTACTTGAAGATTAAATTTTCTATTGAGCTCTGGTCTTTTCATCAGGAAGGTCTGGAAGTCCCCCATTTCACTGAACATCCATCCTGAAAGATTATGCTAGATTTTGCTGTGTAGTTCATCCTTGGTTGTAATCCAAGCTCCTTCGCTTTAGAGAATATCATATTCCGAGCCCTCTGACCTTTTAATGTAGAAACTGCAAGGTTCGATGTGATCCTGACAATCATTCCATGACATTTGTATTTTTTCCTTCTGGACGCTTGCAGTATTTTCTATTTGACCTGATAATTCTGGAATTTGGCTACAATATTTCTTGACATTATCAATTTGGGCTCTCTTTCAGGAGGTCATCAGTGGATTCTTTCAATAATTATTTGACTCTCTGGTTCTAGGACCTTGGGGCAGTTTTCCTGGATGATTTCTTGGAAGATACCATCCAGATTCTTCTTTTCATCATAGATCTATTTTCTAGTTCAATTGTTTTTCCGGTGATGTATTTTATATTTCCTTCTATTTTTTTTTTAATTCTTCATATTTTGTTTGAGCGATTCTTGATGTCTCATAGAGTCATTAGTTTCTACTTGCCCAAATCTAATTTTTAATGAATTGTTTCCTTCAGTTAGCTTTTGTACCTCCTTATCCATTTGGCCAATTCTACTTTTTAAGGTTTCTTCAGTTAATTCTCCCCCACCATTTTGTCAATTGTATTTTTAAAAGAATTGATCTATTTTTCTTCTACCTCTCCAATTTGACTTTTAAAATCCTTCTTGAGATCTTCCAAGAAGACTTTTTTGGGCTTGAGGTCAGTTCATATTTCCATTTGAGGTTTCAGTTGTGGGTATAGTGTCAATGTTGTCCTCTTCTAAATTCATATTTTCTTTTCTTAAGAATATATGCTCTTTGTTTTTCTAAGTTGCTTTTTGCTCATTGTGATAGTCTTTTCCCTTGCTTTTAAAGTGCATCTCTACTTCGGCGGCACAGGGGACTGTGTTCTATGCTTCTTATGCTGGGGCTGGGGACTTGGTTCCTAACTTTGTGTACTGTGGTCTCTGATTCTGACAGCTAAAAGCTATATAATGCTGTAGCTTACCTGATGCTGGCTGGTTCATGCTGAGGCCAGGTAAGGTCCTTTTGCATTTCCTCAAGGTTATACTGAAGTTCACAGAGTGAGGTGCAGGGGGTCTGGCTACTGTAGGTCTCCTTCTCCCTTAGGGCTGTAATAGAACATGGGTAGGCTCAGCTACTGGTGGGAGCATATCCTCCCTGGTGTCTGCCAATTCTCCTGGCTGTGCAAAGGCATGCTGGGGGTCCTGGTGTTGGCATTTGCTGGCTCTAACACCCTGGGTTTAAGGATCTCCCACTGGTCTGCTTAGGTGGAGTTTCCTGCTGGTTTGCCTGGATGCCTCCTGTCTTGCACTAGTTCCTTTCAGCCACAGCAAGAGGGAACTTTCCTGTTAATCCCCTTAGCCTCCCGAGCTAAAAGTCTGCTTCACCCTGTCCTTTTGCTGACTTCCCTGTTCCAGGACTTTTCCTGGGGGCAATATTTTCTAGGTTTTTCAAAGTCAGTGAGGGAGAGTGAGAGCAACTTATTGCTTACTCCACCATCTTGATGGATGCAATGGGGCTACGCTAGAAGAATGTCCAATAAGAATGGGGGATAAATAAGGATGCCTATTTTCACCACTGTTACTCAGTATGGTACTAGAAATATTAACTTTAGCACTAACAAGAAAAAAGAAATAGAAAGAATTAAAACAGACAGAAAAAAAAGCTATCACTCTTTGCAGATGCCATGATGGTATACTTAAAGAATCCTAGAGAATCAAGTAAAAAACTACTTGAAATAATAAACAACCTTAGCAAAGTTTCAGGATAGAAAACAAACCGACATAAATCACCCACATTTATATATATTACTAACAAAGCCAAACAGTAGGAGGCAGAAGAGAAATTCCATTTAAAGTTACTGTAAACATGATGAAATATTTGTGAATCTACCTGCTAAAAGAAATCCCAAATATGAACACAATTACAAAACACTTTTCACACAAATGAAATCAGAATTAAATAATTGAAAAAACATCAGTTGCTCATGGATAGGCTGAGCTAAAATAATAAACATGATAATTCTACCTAAATTAAGTTACATATTCAGTACCACACTACACTGCCAAAAATATTTTATAGAGCTAGAAAAAATAATCACGAAATTCATAGAGAAGAACAAAATGTCAAGGGAATTAATGAAAAGAAATGGTGGAGAAGGTGGCCTAGCCATACTAGATCTCAAATTGTATTATAAAGCAGCAATCATCAAGACTATTTGGTACTGGCCAAGAAATAGAAGGGCAGATCAGTGGAATACTTTAGGTACACAAGACATGGTAGTCATTGATTATAGTAATCTACCCTTTGATAAATCCAAAGCCCTTAGCTTCTGGAATAAGTACTCACTATCTGACAAGAACTGCAGGCAAAATTGGAAAATAGTATGACAGAAACTGGGCACAGGCCAATGTCTGACGCTGTATATGAAAATAAAGTACAAATGGGTACAAGATTTAGATATAAAGCCTAATATTATACACAAATTGGAAGAGCAAGGGATAATTTATCTGTCAGATATATGGAGAATGGAGGAATTTATGACCAGGCAAGAGATAGAGAACATTATTAAATGCAAAATGGATAATTTTGATTACATTACATTGAAAAGATTTTGCATAAACTTAACCAATTGCAACCAAGATTAGGAGAGAAGCAGACAACTACTGTCTCTGATAATGGCCTCATTTCTAAAATATATAAAGAACTGAGTCAAATTTACAAGAATACAATTCATTCCCCAGTTGATAAATGGTCAAAGGATATGAACAAACAGTTTTCAGAGGAAGAAATTAAAGGTTTGTATAGTCATATGAAAAAATGTTCTAAATCACTATTGATCAAAGTACCACATAACACTTACAAGATTGACTAATAGGACAAAACAGGAAAATGATAAATTTTGGACAAGATGTGGGAAGATTGGATCACTAATTCATTGTTGGTGGAGTTGTAAACTGATCAAAGCATTCTGTAGAGCAATTTGTAAGTATGGCCAATTGTAAGTATGGCCAAAGAGGTACAAAAATGTGCATATCCTTTGACCCGGCAGTATCACTTCTAGGACTGTATCCCAAAGAGATCATAAAACTAGGAAAAGGACCCACACATACAAAAATATTTATAGCAGCTCTTTCTGTGGTAGCCAAGAACTGGAAATAAAGGGGATGCCCATCAATTGGGGAGTGGTTGAACAAGTTGTGGTATATGAATATAATGGAATACTATTGCGTTCTAAGAAGTGACAGGCGGACTTCAGAAAAACCTGAAAAGACTTCTATGAACTGATGCTGAGTGATGTGAGCAGAACCAGGAGAACACTGTACACAGTAACAGCAACATTGTAACAGTAACAGCCACATTGTCCTATGACTGACTTTGATAGACTTGGCTCTTCTCAGCAAAGCAAGGACTTAAAAACAATTCCAAAGGACTCATCATGGAAAATGCCATCTGCTTCCAGAAAAAGCAATATGAGGTGTGCATCAGGCAGACTACCTTCTTTCTTTGTTTTTTTTTTTCTTTCCATGGTTACTGTCATTTGTTCCAATTGTTCTATATAATATGACTAATAAGAAAATATGTTTATTTAGAATGTATATGTAGAGCCTATATCAGATTGCATGCCATCTTGGGGAGGGGGATAAATTTACAACTTATGGAAGTGAATGTTGAAAACTAAAAATAAATAAATTAACATTTTAAAAAGGGTAAGAGGAAAAGATACAGCAGAAGGGATATGGTAAAAAGAGAGTCTAAGAAGGAAAATAGTGAGTAAACATAAGCTAGAGGGAAATTCACAAATAGAATTAGAACTCCCTCAAATTTCTAAGAAGATGAGTTATTTTCCACTGATAAAGAACAAAAATAGGCAGTTTCCAAGTAAGAAATTAAAGCAATTTATAAACAAATAAAAATGTTCTAAACCACTATTGATTAGAAAAATGTTGATTACCACCACCTTAAGACATTATTTTATACCTACCAGATTTGTTAAAATTATAGAAGGGGAAAGTGACAAATAATGAAGAAAATATGGAAAAATTAGGACATTAATTCATTGTTGGTGGAATTGTAGAATGATCTAAACGTTTCTGAAAGCAATCAGTAATGACGCCTTTTGAGCGCGCCGGGACGTGGCGTATTTGCAAAAATGATTAGGGAAAAATGAAAAGAGCCTACATCTTCTAAAATATTGTAGTATATGACTGTGATGGAATACTAACGTGTCACAAGAAATGATGACCTCGACTTTAGAAAAACATGGGAAGATATTCAGAAAATATGGAAAGCAAGAGAACATTGTATAAAATAATAGAAATCTTGTTTTAGGAATGACTGAACAAATAAGTTATTTTGTCTAATACAAATATCCAAATTATTTATAAAGGACATACAAGGATGCTTTTTGTATCTAGAGAAAGATCTAAGTACACATATACACACATACATATACATGTACACACACACATACACCTCTTTTTGCCTAATGGTAGCCATTTCAAAGTGGGGAGAAGGGAAGAAAAGAAAAATATTACATCATAATTTTGTTGTATATTTGAAAAGGATAGCAGCTATTCATAGTAGATTTGCAGTTTCATGTAAATCAATTTTTATTGCACTAGGTTATGAAAATGCTTTATTGCATAAAATAAAAAAATTTTAAAAAGCTGGCTTGAAGCTTAATACATCCACATATATATGTATACTAAGATCTATTTTAATCATGTCTTAAAAATTATTTAGCATTTAATTTTTCACAGTTACCTCAGAATTGTTTTAATTTGCATTTCTCCCATCAATAATGAGTTAGAATGATTTTTCCATATGGTTATAGTTTTATAGTTTTAATTACTTCATATAAAAAGAGATTTTATCTTTTGATCATTTATCAGTTGCAGGACGGCAGTTATTTTTATAAATTCAACACAGTTCTCTATGCCAGAGAAATAAACGTATTTTCAGAAACTTGCTTCAATTTATTTCATAGTAAATCCTGCTAACTCTATTTCCTGCCATCCTATTCCATTCCATCCCATCTCCTGTTTATTATATTCTCTCCTTTCACCCTGTCCCTCCTCAAAAGTGTTTGCTTCTGATTACCCCCTCCTAGAATCTGCTCTCCCTTCTATCAACTCCCCTTCCCCCCATTCCCTTTCCCTTTACTTTTCTGTAGGGGCAGCTGGGTGGTGTAGTGGATAGAGCACCAGCGCAGGAGTCAAGAGGATCTGAGTTAAAATCTCACCTCAGACACTTGACACTCACTAGCTGTGTGACCCTGAGCAAGTCACTCAACCTCAATTGCCTCATCCTGGGTCATCTCCAGTCATCCTAATGAATATCTGGTCACTGGATTCAGATGGCTGTGGAAGAGAAGTGAGGCTGGTGACCTGCACAGCCCTCCCTCACTCAAAACAAAGTCAAGTGCAAGTCATGTCATCGTTTCTCTGATGGCGTGGTCTTCTTCAGCAATGAAAGATGCACACACATGCACTTTTCTGTAGGGTACCATAGTTTTCTATGCATAATTATGTATATGTTATTCCCCTCTTTAAGCTGGTATAGTAAGATCATGGTAACTGGCCCATCACTTCCTGGAAATCAGAGGGAGAAGAAATGGAAGAAGAGTCAGAGTTGATATTCTTGGACTCAAAGATCATTGCAGATGGAGACTGCAGCCATTGAAGGAAAGCTATGGTAAATCTGAACAGCACCTTAAAAACAGGGACATCATCTTGTCAACAAAACGCCATAAAGTGAAAGCTATGGGTCTTCCAGTAATTTGGCTGTCAGAGTTCCAGTACAAGGAAAGCTGAGTGCCACAAAATCAACAAATTAAACTATGGTGCTGGAGAAGGCTTTTGAGAGTCCTTTGGACAGAAGAAAGGCGATGTCAGGTAATACTGAAAGAAATTAATTCAGGCTATTCACTGGAGGGTCAAACACTCAAGCTGAAATACTTTGGCCACATAAAAGAAAGATAGAATTCATTAGGAAAGACCCTGATGTTGGGAAAGATAGAAGGAAAAAGAAGGAGAAAAGCAGAGGATGAGATGGATAGTGACATGGAAAAATTTGAACATGAACTTGGACAGACTTTGAGAGATAGTGGAGGATAGATGGGCTTGGCCTGCCATGGTCTATGGGGTCACTAAGAGTTGGACATAACTGAATGGCTCAACAACAATACATGTTCTAGCAACCTAAAGACTCCTGTAGGGTGAGAATGAAGTCAGCTCCTGGATGCCGTAGTGCACAGAGCACAGGGCTTGGAATCAGGAAGACAACTTTATGAGTTCATATCTATCCAGGAATACTACATAGGTGAACCTGGCCAAGTCACCTAATCATCAGTAAAGTGAACTGGAGAAGGAAACGACAAACCACTCCAACATCTTTGCCAAGAACCATCTCCCCCCAAAACGGGGTCACAAAGAGTCTGATAAGAGTGAAATGACAACATCGAATCAGCTAGGACTGTCAGGATGGCCTCATGATAATCAGATCTAATTTGATGACCATGGTTTCCATGAAAAGATTCTATAAGATAAAGTCTTCCTTCAGAAGAGATTGTATTGGTGGTCTCTAGACCACAAGAATTAAACATCACAAGGAGAATCATGTCAATGAAGCTCTGAGCACTAGCAGTTTATTTGTTAACATGAATTTACTGAAATAGAGGGGCAATGGCTTCCCCATGGAGCTTCAAGTCCTGGAGGAGGAAATGCAGGTTTATGTTTGTCCATCACTAGGTTTTCTGAACTTGCCTTTACCTTTTGAAAAGGTGTCTGGGGTGCATTTCAGCACTGAATTCTAAAGAAATTTCAGGAACAAACAAACAACAGACCACACACTTTTCCCAAAAGCTGTCCTTTGTCATTATTTTACTTACTCATGTGTTGGTACACTTCTTTGTATGTTGATTTATGAACGATTTCTTTCAGTAAAAAATACATATTCAAGAAAAAACAGAGCAAAGAATGTTGAGGGCCAGGGTGGAGCGCTGTTGACAAGATCAGGATAGACCTTGGGGAAACTGTTCTTTGACACTGTGCTCATCATCATTCGGAATGACTCTCCAAGCCCCCCAGATGTTGTTATCTCTGTGAGACAAACAAGAGAATTGCAGAAAACAAGGGATGTGTAAAATAGATGCCTCCAGGCTCACAGTCTGATAGATTTAATCACTAGGGTGGAGACAAGCAGAATGTCGTGTAGGCTTACAGTTTCTGTCTATAAATACTCGGACCCGCAGATCAAGAAAGCAGAGTTGGTCTTTCTTCTCCCACCTCCTGTATCTTTCTTCTTCACCACATCACCTAGCCATGTAGGGATTAAGGCTGTCTGCTACAAAAGAACACAAGTTGTTGGGTGGGAAAAACAATATGGATGGTTACAGGATTGACAGCATTATGGGGGCAGAGGCAATGTGACTGGTGGAAAGTCTGAAATGTGGGCTGGGAACAGGCCCTCTTTCATTTTGAAAAGGTTGACATTTTTCACCTGGATCTTGCAGAAATAACTAATTACAGATAACAAATTTCTTCGAACTGTACAAAAACACCCAGAGACAATATTTCAAGGAATGGCATCATCCTGGCTGGTAGAGATAACAACAGATGGCCTACAACTGCATCAGGAAACTTAAAGGTAAAGAAGATCCCAAGTTTCCTTAATATAAAGTGATTTGCAGCTGGTGTTGAGATAACTCCTCTTGAAGTAAAGTATCTTAATATAACACTACACTTTTAAACTTAGCTTAGAACTCTTCTTCAGTTAAAAGCAGCTGATAGGAAAATTGAACTTTTGCATCTAACTAAGAGAGGAACAACGAACTTTTGAACTCATGAACTTCTTTGCCTACAGATTACTGCTGTTGGTTCTTTGTTTGCAAGTGAGTTGGATTTAAGTGAGGTAGAGCTGTTCAAAAGTCATCAACCTCACTAGCTCCTCCAGAGTTATTAGAGTCCAGTGACAAGACATAGGTCAAGACAAGTCATGATATCCCTCCATTTCAAACTAATCCATAAACTTATCCACAACTGACAGATACTAGGGTGCCCAAGTCATGGTTCCACCATTGTTAGCTAAAACAGATCACACAATTAGAAGATTTTACAAAGTAATTTATACTCCAGCTTTGTAGCACTTTTGCCAGTTACCTTCAGAAAAATAGACAAAGAAGATATCTGTTTCTTTCTATCTGTGATAAAGTGGAGATAATCAACAAGTGACACTGGCAAGTTGGAATACATCCAAAGAAGGACAAAGAAAATGAATATGATGAATTAGGGACCATACCAAATGAGTTGAAGGAATGAGTCAACTTATCAGGAAGAAGAGAAAACTTGGTGGACAACAGGAAATATTTTCCAAGTACCTGAAAGTCTGTCATGTCTGAGATAAATGCCACTTGTTCTGCTTGACCCCAGAGGGAAGACCCAGGACCAGTGAGAGTTAGCTGCAAGAGGCAGATTGATGTGATGAACATTGTCCTAATAATGGGTGGCCTCTTTACATGTTCTTGAAGCAGAAATATTTTCCAAGAGATGCCTCTGCAGGTATGAGTATGGCCCAGATGGCCTGTGAAGGCTCTTCTAGCTCAAGATTCTCTGATAAATTCAGTGACAATGGAACAAGAAGTGGCCTTGGGTCCTCATTAGCATCCAAATGAATTTCATTAGAAACCTTTCTTCCTATCAGTGTGTGCCTTTTCTGGATAAGCAAGGCCCATCTGATTTGCCTTCATGAGAGAATATAGACGTCCCACAATTCCTCCTGATTTGTTTCCTCATGTCCAACCTGTTGGTCTCTGCACTGGAAACCATTACTCTGATGATGGTGCTGTCCTCAGGACATGAGCCCTTCACTGATCTGTAGAGAGCCTTTCACAAGCAGCCTTAAGGCCTCTGACATGGAACTGAGTTCCTTTTCCCTTTCCCTTCCAGGCTGGCAGAGCAGGAGCAACCATGGGAAGCTTTGTAAGACTCCAAGGCCTCTTGCCTGCTGAGAAGGGGCTTCTTTGTTCACACAATGGTTCTGCTCTTCCTCAAGTGCATCAGGGGAATCCCTGCCTCATCATCAAGATTGGTTGGTCATGAAAATCAGGAGGCAGAAATGATTTCAAGCTAACGAGAAGTTTCTTGACTGTCATATGCAGTGGCCTCAATGTACGCTGAGTACATGCATGGAGGTGACCTCTGGGGAAACACAACATTCCCCTTAAAATGCCCAAATTTTTATATCATTGATCAGACAAATCTGATGTCTTCACTTCACCAAATATTGTTCCCTAGTTGACATAATGTTGACACAAGGTCTTTTCCTTATTCTGATGACATGCTATTTCTGAGAACATCCTCATGTATTCTCTCACATAGTTCTGTAGATTATCAGCCTATTGCCTCCTGCTCTGGTTTTGCAACCTGGAAGGTTGCCATGGATTATTTTCCTTATCTCACCTTTCTGATAAAGTCAGACACAAAATATAACCTTCACCAGTGACCTCCACATTCTAGGGAAAGGCATGTACAAACTGAGCACACTCACAAGGTTTCTTTTCATTGTAAATCCTCCGCTGATAAAG
Source organism: Potorous gilbertii (assembly GCA_028658325.1). Lineage (NCBI taxonomy): Eukaryota > Metazoa > Chordata > Mammalia > Diprotodontia > Potoroidae > Potorous > Potorous gilbertii. The sequence goes on from CM053773.1 coordinate 252,290,262, forward strand.
GATAAGAGAGGATAAGAGATGCTCTCTGGCTAAAAGCCTTCCCACATTGATTCCACAGATGACTTTTACCCAGAGTGAATTTTCTGCTAATAAGATTTGTACTCCATTTCAATGCCTTTCCTCACTCAGGTCAGTTACAAGATTCCTATGTCTCCCATGAATTCTCTGATGATAAACAAAGACTTATTTTATCCAGAAGGCTTTACAACCATGATTACATTCTTAAGGTTTCTCTCCAATGTGGATTCTCTGATGTTGGATAAGACTGTTCCTCTGTGTAAAAGCCTTTCCACATTGGGTACATTCATAAGGTTTCTCTCCAGTGTGTATTCTCTGATGTAGAATAAGACTGGCACACCATTTAAAACCTTTTCCACATTGATTACATTCATAAGGTTTTTCTCCAGTGTGGATTCTCTGATGAACAATAAACCCATCTCTCCGAGTAAAAGATTTTCCACATTGATTGCATTCATAAGGTTTTTCTCCAGTGTGGACTGTCTGATGTACAGCAAGACTTCTCTTTTCCCTGAAAGCCTCTCCACATTGATTATACTCATACAGTTTCTCTCCAGTGTGGATCCTGTGATGTTCAGCAATAGACCTCCTACATCTGAAAGTCTTTCCACATTGATTGCATGCATAAGGTTTCTCTCCAGTGTGGATTCTCTGATGTTCAACAAGACTGTCTTTCTGTATATAAGTCATTCCACATTGATTACATTCATAGAGTTTCTCTCTGGTGTGGATTCTCTGATGGGCAAGAAGAGATGACTTCTCTCTAAAAGCCTTTTCACATTGATTACATTTATAAGGTTTCTCTCCAGTGTGGGTTCTCTGATGTATAAGCCGAGCCTTCTGTATAAAAGCCTTTCCACACTGATGACCTTCATATGGTTTCTCTCCAGTATGTATTTTCTGATGTGCAATAAGACGTCTCTTCTCTCTAAATGTCTTTCCACACTGATTACATTCATAAGGTTTCTCTCCTTATGAGATGGATTCTTTCATGTTTAACAATGCTTTCCTTCCATGTAAAAGTCTTTCCACATTGATAACATTTATAAGGTTTCTCTGCAGTGTGGATTCTCTGATGTGCAACAAGATAATTCCTGTCTGTAAACACCTTTCCATGTTGTTTACAGTCATAATATTTCTCTGTAGTGTGAATTTTCTTGGGTGTTTTGCAGACTTCTCTCCAACTGAAGTAAGAGGCATCATCACTCATCAATATTTCCTTGTCAGTTTTTTCCACAGAAAGGCTTAGATCTTCAGTAATTTCCTTCATTTCAACTCTGACTTCTCCTTATGAAAAAAAAAGCCAACAATAAAACAAATAATCAGCATACATACACACATATATTTATATCCCTTTTGCTCCCTAGGCAGAATAAACATTCAGTTACTTTCTATTTCCCCAGGCAAAGAGCAACATTTTTAAAGTGCAGAAACAATCACTCTAAAATGCCCTTAGCTCAAATCCCAAGGATGATTTAATTTCAAAAGAGCTTCATGCATGAATTTACACTGAATCATCACAACAAACCTGTGACACAGGTAGGGCCATCATTCTCTCCACGTTCACAACTCAGACCATGAGCTCGGAATGGCTGAGTGACTTGACCCAATTCCCAGCCTCTGAGACTAGATTCTAAACCATATGAATGGTCCTGCCCTGTCCAGAGCACTCTACAGACTATCTCCACTTTCAATCCTTTCCTCATAGCTACAATGCCATTTGGTTCACATATACTATATAATCAACGTACTTTCCCTGGGAATCACTTTCAATCTTAGGTTGTCTCTTGCATTATCTCAAGTTACATGCAGAATGCCAACACCTTTCTTGTCTGTGGCATAAGGAATTGTGTTCTGATCCATTAATTTGAGATAGCCATTACTTATCTCTTTTTAAAAAACATCTTTAAATACCTCTGCTCACTAAAATACAATTAAAAGCCTTTTATGAAGCCCAATTTGAAAAATGTATGGACTGCCCATGTCTGAAAATATGTGTCTGATATAGGAATTTTAGTTTATCACTATTTTATACAGAAATGGCCAGCATACTTCACTATTGGTCTTCTTACACCTTTTCCCTTTCAAGATTCACAAATTTCTTGAAGGATTGGGAAAAAAGTCCAAGGGATTTGAGCTAAAAATTTGTCAGTGGAACCTGAAATGGGAAATAATTGTCTAATTGGATTACAAAGATATTTGGGTCCTGGGACAAAATGTATGTGCATGTTTCAGTCTTAACTGCTGTGTTTTTGCAGTGATTCCAAACTATCATGATCAGGAAGGCACTGGTTTTGGGGATTTTGCAGTAAGTACCTCAAACTGTGACTGCTTCTGACCAAGTGTAACATATTCTGTCACTTTCTCAACTTGACATCAAATTGTTTCCAAACTTCCAAGAATGTTAGACATTCATGTGCAAATGGTCACAGGCATGCAAAGATCCTTGGTATCTGTCTATCACTCGACTGAAGTCTAACTGTCAATCTTGGTCTACCTTGTAATCACATCTCATTAAACCTGAAACCACCTGATCAAGATCTTACTTGGGTTTATGTTCTTGCAACAGTGAGAGCAGGCTATTGAAAAACCATCATCACCAGGCATGCATATGTATCAGTAAGCACCCTAACATACACAGGGGGGCCTGCTATCACAGGTTCTTAAATCTGCATTCATAAAAGGAAGGGCAACTTTTGAGGGGTTAACAATCACTTTAATCAAGCACATCTATCATCCTCTAACCAAGCACATATATCATTCACTTACTTAGGAGGAGTCAGTATCTCAAACTTCAAAGAAAATACAGAAAAATTAAAAGATCAACAGACATGGCTTTTTCTGCCTGACCATATTCAGCAGACAGGGACTACTGTCTGACCATAGTTACCAGACAGGGAAGCACGACATCTGGGTTCTCAAAGCTGGGGGGCTTCTTAGGGGCTTCCCAGAATCCTCATCTGGCCAAACATTCTTACAAAGTTCCAAAGTAAAACCTCACCCTTTTTAGAGCCAGAGGGCATCACATCCCTTAAGACCCAGAACATGGACCTCCTTACAAATCTTCCCTAATCACATTCCAATAGAGGCATTATACTTCTTGATTATAAAAAAACCCAACAAACCAAACCAGCAAAAGATGCTATTTTACTTGCCATTACAACATAGTAGAGTCCATCATGAAACCATTGTGGACCAACACAAGCTTGCTACAAAAACAAATCTTCTTCTACTTGCTAAAGAAAAGCCCCTCAAACATGCAAATCATACCCTCTTATCTTGCCTCTATATATTCCTCCTCTAAGAACTTTTTTTCCACCAGTTATCACAATGTCCCACACTGATGACACTTTCCCTATTACCACAAATAAAATGATTTCTCTCTAGTACTTAAAATGCTCTCCCTTGGTTCAAGCATCCCCATGAGATAGTGTTCAATAGCTTTCCTCCATTTTATGGCTAAACACTTAGAGATGGCCATGTCTATTTGGTGTCTCCAATTCCTTTCCAGGTTTTTTTTTGAAACTCTCTATTTTTTCTTTATTTTCTACCCTGTCACACTGCCCAAGACAAACCAAGACTGACAGAACTAGGTACACTTATGTAAGGTTATTCTAGACATATTTCTCTTTATCAGTTCTTTCCCTCTATGTGGATAACTTCTTTCTTCATTTCTCTTTATAGTTCATTTGGGTATTTATGAGTGAAAAAAAGAGAAACTCAATGCACACCACCTCCCAAACTCACTGTTCAAGTGAAACACATCTCTCAGAAATGATCCACAATCTCAAAATTGCTAAAATTCAATGGCCATTTCTTAATCCTAATTCTTCTTGACTTCTCTGCACACTGTGACACAGTCTTCCCCTACTTTCCCTAGATTTTAGTGACATTTCCCTCTCTAGATTCTACTTCTACCATATCCAAAAGGAAACTCATTCCCTTTCCTCCAACCCTCCCATGTTCTTCCATTCCTAATGCTATCCAAGGCATCCTCCCAAGAGTCCAGGTTCAGAAATGAAATGTCATGCCCTCCTCATCAACTCTCATACATTCACACTCCTGAACACCACATTCAATCAGTTGCAAAGTCCTGTTAATTCCACCTTGGTGACACCATTCCATAGATACCTTTCTATCTCAACACTGTCACTTCCTTGGTTCAGACTCCACTCACCCCACATCTGACACAGTGTAAAAGCCTGCTGGTTGGTCCAGCTACCTCAATTCTCCCCTGAGTCTAGTCAATCCTCTATCCAGTTACCAAGTTTATCTTCCTTAAGCTTTGACCTGATCATGTCACTGTGTACTTAACAGCCTCCCATGGTTCCCCAGCAAAAGAATGAAATCTAAAACCCTCTCTAGGTCTGTGAAAGCCCTCATCATTCTTCTAGCCTTATTTCTCCCTTCCACCCTCTCCCCCATATGTTATAATCCATTGCTTTAGGCCTCTTTTGTGCTCCACTCCAAACTCTATGGGGTTTTGTCACCATCCCTGTGGCCTAGAATGTTCTCCCTGGCTTCCCTGAATCCCCAGCTAGAACCCACCTCCCACCGTAAGCCTTTCCCAGTCCTCCTAGGAAAGGACCTTTCTTCGCTGGACCAGCTCCAATTGATCCTGTCCATAGTAAGTTTCTATACAGTTGTTGGTAAGCTCTCTGCCCCCCAGACTGTGAGCTCCATAGGAGCAGGGGACATCCCTTACACTGATCTATGTTCTCAGGATTTTGCACAGGGTCTGGAATAGACGAGGCACTTAGAAGTTTGTTGACTTGGAGAAAGTCTAGGAAAGAGTTCATATAGGATGCCCTAACCCTTTTTTCACTTTCATGCCCTGAAATTCTAAATAATGACTTCTTCAAGATAGATTGATCACTGGAAGGGAGCTCAAAGGCCATGGAGTCCAAATCCCTCTCATTACAGATGGAGAAACTGAAACTTAATGGTTCAGTGATTGACCCATGAAGCCACTGCTGAGAAATATCTGAAAAAGAATTCTAAGTCAGATCTTCCAGCCCCCACATTGAGCACCTGCCTAATTACAACTCATTGCAGCCTCTCTTAATCACAGCTCTCGTGATTTCACATCACTCACCTGGACAGCAGCTCCCCAGACCTTCTTGCTCCAGCATCCTTGGTGCTTCCCTTTGCTCAAAATAAAAGATTATGTCTTCTCTGGGAACTGGCAGCCCTGGGCATGGGGAGTCAGTCAGGGATGAGCATGAAGAGAAACTTGGCATTCAGTTCTCTTTAGGGAAAGGAATTCAGACCCAGAGCTACGGCATTCTGAGATTCAGACAACTATGTTCACACACATAAGATTGCACTGACCCATTAGTGTTGTAATGCTAGTAACCCAAAACAGGATGTAGCACATCATCCTATTGTACAACCCATTCTGAGAAAGAGCCAGACCTCTGCCCCCAATTCTGTCAAGTCCCATTCTACTAGAAACTCCTCATTCCAAAAACTGAATTTTAATTAAACTGCTTAAGGTATGTGTAATCAATAGTTGTAGTACATATACAAATTTAATAATAAATAAAAATGTATATAAAATATAAAATAAACAATGATAATAAGAATAGTAAAATAAAAAATATAAATTATATAAATAGAATTAATCATTAATAAAATAATTAAATTAAAATTAAATTCCAAAAAGGGTTATTGTGCAAGACTACACTGAAGCCCCCCAAACAGCAACATTGTCCAACCACCTTTTGCACTGTCTCCCCACACTTTTCTTCACTCCCTAAAACCTACAGAAACCTTGTGTACTACTCATTTGGGGCATCTTTGTTTCTTCAGGTGAGCATCTCCTGTTGGCAAACTGAACTCTAGTTGGGCCAAATTCTCTTTCTTGGACAGTCTGTTAATCTTGGGAAATCTAGGGACATGTAAGCAAGGACTTCAAGGTGGTTCTCAGGACTCTAGAAAGACAGTCTCATAGCATTTCTTTTCTGAGTTTTGGGGAAAAGTGAGGGAGAAGATCATGGAACCAGGCGGGAATCAGTAAATTTGGTCCTGGTGAACCTTCTTCATAGAAGGATGGACTCATAGCACACTTTCCATTCTCTAGAAATGAGAGGTAGCTGATGGTGCAGTGGAGAGAGCCCTGGGCCTACGGTGACACGTGCCGGAGGCTAAATCCAACTCTGACAGTTACTACCTGTGTGCCACAGGACTGGTCTCAACCTCCATTTGCCTCAGTTTCCTCAATTGTCAAATGGGGAGAATAATATCCCCCTAACATGAAAGACTGTTGTGAGGATAAAGCGACATAATATTGTAAAGAAAGACATGGGTCCAGCACCTGGTATAGAGTAGGTGAAAATAAATGCTTCCACCTTTCCTTTCCCACCATCTCTGCTGGAATTTGAGGGCAATAGGAAGGAGGATTAAGGACAAACTTGCTAAAGGAGGGACAAATAGAAGCCATAATTGATGCTTGCTAAAAGGAGAATATTCTGGATCCTCAACCCATCCCAGAGAGGATGGGCTTGTAAGGAGAAGCCACCTGAGCGGCTTTCAGAGAATTGGCAGACACAATTCCTGTCCAGGTGGAGATCAGACCAAATGACCCTGAGGATGGTTCCATGTCTCAGATCCTTTCACACTAATTTGAAGCTGCCTAGAGGTGGGAGGCTTCAAGAGGAACAAGGAAACCCTCAGGCTCCTGTCCCACAAAGCAAAGACTTTCTAGAGGAAACACCAGGAGCAGGACAGGAGACCAACACTACTCTCTCTAATAACTGATAAATTCTCCAAACCCTGCACACCAGAGGATGAAGACATCCCTTTGATGGCAGATTCAGCATTACCAGAGGATTTGTCCTTACCCAGGGAGAGCAGGTTTTGGCATTCTCCAGCATGACCCCCTTGTACATCTCCTTCTGAGCATGGTCCAAGATGCCCCACTCCTCCTGGGTGAAGTCCACAGCCACATCCTTGAACATCACCAATCCCTAAATCATTAAAAGTCATAGAATGTAGAGCTGAAGGAAACTGCAGATTTTAATAATCCAACCTTCATTAACTGACAGAACAAAAACTGAAACACAGAGAAAGAATTTTTCCAAAGGTCATGCCCTTCATGAGAATCAGAGTTAAAAACTAAAACCGCAGTCTTTGAGAGCCTAAGTGAATTTTGAGAAAAACATTTTCTTTTTTTCTTAATATAAATTTATTTAACATTTTACATTCATTTTCACAAAATTTTGGGTTCCAAATTTTCTCCCCATTTG
>CM053773.1:252298026-252367383 GCA_028658325.1 Potorous gilbertii
CTGAGCCCATTGGATATCTATTTCAGATGTTTGGGATACAGAGGCCTTGACTCCTATGTCTTTACCTGATGGTAAGCATTGTTCTTCCTCATCAGAAAGGAAGGAAACATCTGTTCACCGAGAAAGTAACCTTCTATGGTCTTATTTTTTTTCCCTTTTCTGGGCATTTTTCCAGCCAGTTACTTGACTTCTGAGATTCTTCTCCACTCCCACCTAGATCTGCCCAGCTAGTGCTTGGGGTCTGAGATTCAAATACTGTTCCCCAGCCTCAGGGCTTTTGGCAGCAGACCTGGCTGCTATTCAATGGGAGCTTAAGTTCTAGTGCTCAAGTGGGGGCAGGGCTGCCTCCCAGGCTCAGTTCCCTCAGGGGGTTTATGCGGAGATGGTCAGTAGTGGACCTGAGGTCCTGCCTGCTCTGGGAGCCTCTGGCCGCCACTGCCTCTGCTGCTGTCTCCCGAGGGGGCCTGAGTTATGGAGACACCCTGCTCCCCTCTAGGCCAGCCCAGAAGTCTCACTGACCTGTGCACTTTTGGGTGGAGGGCTCTTCGTGGCCACTGGAGATCCCCATCCCTGAAACCTGCTCTGAGCTGCTCCTCTCTGCCACATGGCCAGGGAAGGGCTGGTCTCCGCTCACATCCAGTGTGTGACAGACCTTTGGGATTGGTTTTTCAGGGCTCTCTGGAATGGAAATCTCCCTCACTCCATTGCTGCACAGCTTCCACTACTCCAGAATTTGTTGGGAGTTCTTTTTACAGGAAATCCATGGGCTGTGGGTTCAGAGCTAGTATATGTGAATCTTTCTACTCCGCCATCTTGGCTCCTCCCTGGAGAAAGCCATTTTCTATGATCAGTGGTAGGTGGATCTTTCATGGAGATTGAGAGAAAATGATGGGAAATACCTTCTTCATCAGAACTGATATAAGTGATATATTCTTTTTTAAAATATTCTTTTTATTATCTTTTATATGCATATCCATCTTAAACTCCAGAATTCATTTATTTCCTTTCATAATGAATGGAGTTACAGGAAGACTTACTCAAATCCAAAAGACACAGGGACCAAAGTAGACAAATCAGGGATCAGAGAAAGGGAAAGCCACAAACCAAATTTATATGTTATATGTATATACTTATGTTTATATCCACATATGCATATGCATGTATAACAATACTTTATATAACCAATAGATCTTATATGTACAAAATGATTGCTTGTTATCTCCTACATGAGAATGTGAGCTCCTTAGGATTAGGAACACGATTTTCTTTTTTACAAAAATATTTTATTTAAAATCGAAGGAGGGAATAAGCATTTCCATAAAAGTACAATGAAAAGAATGGATTGCACAGGAAACTGCAAATCTCCCATGTACAAAACTGAGTAATTCACGAAATATACAATGGTTACCATAGAAATTTCTTTTCTTTTTCCCCCCACCGCAACCCTAGAGATGTATATGTATATATGTGTATGTGCATATATGTTTGTATGTATATGTATACACTCATATATACATGTAAAATTATTCCACACATACTATTTGTCAGTTCTTTCTTTTGATGCACATAGTATCATTCTTTACATGCCCTTTATTTTTAATTTGTGTCTTTAGAATTGTCAAAATGACTTATTTGTTCAATTTCTTCAGACCACAATATTGCTGTTACTGTATACAGTGTCCTCGTTTTTCTGTTCACTTTGCTCTTAATCATTTCATGCAAATCTTTCCAGGTCTTTCTAACATCTCTGAGCTCATCCTTTCTTAGAGCACAGTAGCATTCCATCACTGTTTGACCTTAATAGGGGCCTAATAATCACTCCATGATGTTTTCCTTATATTTCTTCCGGATTTTTTATATTGAATTTTCTAATGAGTTTTACTCTCTTTTTTACAAACCTAAAAGTCTTTCAATTCATCAAATAGCCATTTTTTTTTTCCTTTCAGGATTATACTCAACTTTTCTGGGTAAGTTTTTCTTGGATGCAACCATAGCTCTTTTGTTCTTTCAAATATATTGTCCCCAAACCTTAGAGTAGAATCTGTTATTTCTTGTGAAATCCTAACTAGATTTCCACAGGATTGAAATGATTTTTTTTCTTGTTGCTTGCAATATTTTCTCCTTAACCTGGCAGTTTTAAAACTTGGTTATGACATTCATGTAAGTTTTCCTCTTGGCATCTCTTTCAGGTGGTAAATGGTAGATTTTTTCTATTTCTACTTTCCCTCTTGTTTTGGAACTTGAGGGCACTTTTCCTTAATAATTTCTAATTAATAAGTGAAATGTTTTAAAGAAAGTTCTGTGAAAAGTCTGTTTGATGCTGGCAGTTCCATGGCATTCTGGTAAAAAGCATTTAATGTGATCACTTAAAAGAGAACAAAGTTAAGGAAAAGATCTAGTTTGTTTCCTGAATGATTGAAATAAAATATTATCAGGAAGAGGATTCTAAAGAGATATTTACTGAAATCGGTTTGGGGTAAGAGACAATCCCCAGCCAAATGAAGGACTGTTATCCCTTGTTACATTGAAGACTTGAGGTCACTCTGGAGATGATGAGTCATAGCCAAAATAGCTTATGCCTTTCCTTTCTGAGTGTTTTCATTTGTCTATGACATACATTCCTTAATTATAAAACTAATTACCTAGAAATAAAAGTAACTATGATGAGAAAAGGAAAGTTAGGATAGAACTCTGAGCTTGGTATCAGGAAGATACCATCTTCCTAAGTTCAAATCTGGCCTCAGAAAGTTACTAGCTGTGTGACACTGGACAAGTTACTTAACCCTGCTTGCCTCAGTTCCCTCTATTGCAAAATGAACTGAAGAAGAAAATGGCAAACCACTTCATCAAGAGAAACTCTAAATGGTTTATAAAGCCTTGAATATGACTGAACAAGAGCAATGATGGAGAGGGGGGTTTCCTCATTGGTTAGTAAAAAGCAATATTTGATTAAGTTGGATTTGGTTTGAGCTAATTCATCAGAAAATTCATCAGAAAAATGTTGCCAGTTTCTTTATGAGAAATAAATAACATAAACACCCATGGAGAACTTGGTAGAACAAGAGTCAAGAGGATGAGTTAAGAGGTTGACTGGAAGACCAAATAAAGAGAGGCTGGCCAGATTTGAGACTATGAGAGAAATAGTTCACTGAGGACCTCTGCTCAAACAGCATTAGTCAGGTCATTGTGATTCTATAAAGGGTAATGTCTGTTGTAATGATTTTAATACATTCATCTAGTTAATCACCAAATACTAGGTCTAAGAATAAACACTGTATTAATTCATACTTTGTATAAGTCACATGGGAATATCTGTGTGTGTGTTCAGCCTTCATTGCCAAAGAAGACCATGTCATTGGAGAAATGATGACATGTACCCACCACTGAGCTGCCCCATACATTATCTAGAATACATAAAGACTGCTTGTTCTAGGAGAGAGAGAAGGTAGAGAAGGCTGAGGAGGGGGAGTGCTCTTGGATGGAGTCACCAGGGAGTGATCAGGGAAAGCCTGAAATTGGGAGACAAAATGCAGTCTAGGATTCAGTCCCTTGGCATGGGACCTGAGGCAGGGCAGCAGCAGGCTGCATAATATGCGTTGAACTTTAATGCAATTTTTATTGCTTGTTTACCAGATGTGGTGTTCACTTGCACAACCACAAGAATGTTGACTAAGGTATCTCCATCCTGTTTGGCTCAAATGTCCTCACCAAACCAAGCCTGGGTGGTGGCATGACAGAAAAAAAATTACCCCTTGGGTCCCCTCCATATATTCTTGCAGGGTGTATATAGCTTGTACCATCTCCTCCTACCTAAGCTAAGGAGGAGACCATCCATCCTGTGACCACCTGATCAGTGGAGATGTTCCTGCTTAACCCTAACCCTAAATGCGCTAACACATCAGTTTTGCTTCTTTTAGCTTAAGAGTCACAAGTTAACCAATGGTCTTCTGGATTTTGTACGACTGCTTTATAATGTCCAGGGAACAAATCTGGTAAGAAACTCTTATAAAAACAAAATACCAGAAGAACGGGAAATCTCAGATTCTGAGGAAGATATCAAGGTCACTTATTAGAGGGGATCGTAGGCCCTTTAATACAGTGCCATTGGCTCAGAGCTCTGTGCGGGTTGGACAATTTTAATCCCCACAATCAGATATTCCTTGATACTTGGAAGGGCTCATCTCTATTTCCAACTTGCTATATGCATACTATTGTGTGGTCAATAAGCTTGAAATCTGAGGGCCTCTCAATGCGTTTTCTTTTATTTCTATCTTAAGCATAGGGTTCACTTTATCAGAGATTCTGATGTTTGGAACCAATTCTCCATCCTGGGCACAAAATCACCATTTCCTTTTTTCAGCACTGTGATTTCTTCTTTCAGATGCCAGAATTCAGGTCTCTTTGGAAACCACGTTTCATCTTTCACTTCCTTTAGTCTAGTGTTTGACTTCTTAACAACTGAGGAATTTATGGTTCTTTTCCAGTTTTTGAGATTCCCAAGAATTTCTAAATCCTCCTATTCTCTAAGTAAGAAGTTTCTTTCTGAAAGTACACAGGCACACAGGGATGAAGGAGTAACTCTGGGGAGGTAAGAGTTCAGGGGATGGCAGAGGGTATCATGGACAGAGCCTTCTGACATCCTGCCTGCAGGAGAAGGTCCTCTGGTGGTCCTACATGACAACCAGGGGAGATATAGGAAAGGGGACAGGAGGAGACAGCCCAGGGAGAAGAGAGTGATGTGACAAGTTCTCCTCAAGGAGTAGTAAAGGTCAATCCCCTTCCATAGACATTTATAAATCACCTATCATGTGCCAGGCACAATGCTAAACACTGGGGGTAGAAAAAGAAGTAGAAGGCAGTCCCTGCCCTCAAGGAAGTCAGCATCTAATGGGGGAGACACCAAGCAAGCCAATATATCCAAAGGAAGCAAGGCTGGGACAAACAGGCCATGACTGGAAAAGGGAAGGAGGAAGGATGAAGAGGGTTTGAGAAGGCTTCTGACTTTGTAGTTGTAGGAGGGGACTTAAAGGAAGACAATGAGGTCAGTAGTCTGAGCTGGGGAGGAAGAGGATTCCAGGATTGGGGACAGGCATTGAAAGTGCCTAGAGCTGAGAGAAGCCAGGAGGCCAGGGCCACTGGAGTAAGGGTATATGTTGGGGAGTCAGCTGTAAGAAGACTGGAAAGGCTGGGGCAGGAGTAGGTTACAAATGGTTTTGAATGTCTATCCTTGTACAAAAATGCTCTAAGAAGACCATAGTTTCATAGACCATGCTCTATGTCTATGGCAATGGCCTCGGGGGCTGATGTCTGGGCACAGACTGCACTCACCTGAGGAGAGGGACTGTGACTCCCAGGGGTCATTCCCTCTGACTCCAGGCTCCCTGCTGGGGCCAGGCCTGGGTCCTCAACCAACTGAGCTGGGCAGGGAAAAAGATCCCAGAGGGGTCTCTCCCAGAGGGGGAGAGGTCTTGCTCTTCTCTTTCCAGGCAGCAGGTTGACCTAGAGGGATTCGCAAGGTTGAGGCCCCACAGGAGTTACAAAGGCCCTGGGCACCCCTCAGGGGAAAGACTCCACTGTGCAGTGGGAGAGAGGAAGCAGGGAGGGTGAGGTTTAGAAATAGAGATGGTCTGAACAGGATCAGGACTGACCTACCTCTCTTGCACCTTCTCCACTGTCCCCACGCTCCCCATTCTCCCAGAGCCCCAGGAGGCAGAAGGGGCTTGGGATCCCAGATGGGATGAGACCAGTCAAAGCCTCAATGACTCCTCCCTCCACATAGTCCTCTGCCCTCCCTGACTACCCCCTCCCTGAGTCACATACACATTATCTACAATACAGACAGACAGCTTGATCTAGGAGAGAGAGAAGGTAGGGAATGTTGAGGAGGGGGAGGGCTCTTGGATGGAGTCACCAGGGAGTGATCAGGGGAAGCCTGAGACTGGGAGACAAAATGCAGTCTGGGATTCAGCCCCTTGGCATGGGATCTGAGGCAGGGCAGCAAAAGGCCTGGTAGGGGCGGGGAGCAGGGGTAGGGTCTGGGAGACAAGATCATCTCACATAGCTCATGGAGGGAGGTCAAGGACACTGGAGGGATAGAAAGGATCCAGGGGGACACTGAGCCTTGGGAAGCAGGATGACTGTGTCCTGAGGTGTCACTGGGAGCTGGGAAGGACTTTTGGGATGCCCCGGTAGAACTTAGACTTGGAATCCCCAAAGGGAAACCAGAGTCAGGGAACCACATGCCTGGGTTCTGACAGGGAAGCAGCCCCAGAGCCATGGGTGCAGAGAAAGGGGGCCAGGAAAGAGCTTTGGTACCTGTGTCCAAGCCTGGGTAGTTAGGAAGGAAGGTAGGATTCGTGAATCTCCAAAGCGGGTGGGGGGTGGGGGGGGGTTGGTGGTAAACCTGAAGCAAGATAATGGAATTTCTAACCAAGAGGTTAGAGATTAGGGGCCTGACAGGAGGCTGAAATCAGGACTCCCAGAATTCTATGGGCAAAGTCTGCAGTCTGGAAAAGTGTTATCCAATGGTAAATCTGGGGAAGGTGAGGCAGGAATTTAGGAAGTGATGGGGAGTCTGGGAAAGATGTAGGGGCAGGGAGGTCATCCAGGAGCCAGCCTTGGGGGGAAGGTGTGCTCCTGGCAGACCTGGAGGACACTCACCATGAGGTCAGATGAGGAGAAGAAGACTGAATTGCACTGGCAGCCAGGGAAAAGGAAGCGGGGGGAGGAGGCGCCGTGCTTTGGCTCAGCCCTACCTGCAACCTGTAAGCACAAAGCTGGCGTCCTGGAAGGCAGAGCGATTCCAGCACCACAGGAAGGGAGAGCGATCTCAGCAGCAAAAGGAAGGCACAGGGATCCGGAGGAGGCAGAGAGAGCACAGAGCCAGGCAAAGGGGGAGATTTGAAGTGGAGGGAGAGCAGAGCATTCTGGGCTCAAAGACTTCCTGCTCCTGCCCAGCCCACTCTGGGAGGCTCCTCTCATCCCCAGGAGCCCCGTCCCCTCCAGCCCCCCAGTTCTCGAGGATGGCTGAGCCCTTTCTTCCAATCACACCCAGGGCTAGGGCTCAGAGATCCTGGCTGCCTCCCCTCCCTAAGACCTGCCCTCCATCCCAAGCAATGCCTTCTCCGGTGCAATGGTCCCTCCTCTGCTCTAAACGCCTCTCAGACCTCCAATCTCCATCCCCACCGGAATCAAACTGCACCTGCCCCCCCTCCCCCGCCCCCATCCGTTATAGCTCCCCCTCTCCGTGTCTCCACCCCGTCCCCTCCTCCTCCCTCCACACTCACCCATTCCTCCCCTGAGCAGAAAGACTGGCAGGATAAAACTGGCACCAGACTCCCCGAAAGAAATACTGCAACTGCAGAGGGAGGGAGGAGGCAGGGAGAGTAGACTTGGAAAGGAAGATGCTCTGAACAGGAAGGCTCCTTCCTCCCTTTCCTTCTCCTTTCCTTCTGTCTGCCTCCCCTCCTCATCCTTCTGTAGAGACCCAAGAGGTCCAGGGGGCTTGGGGATCCCAGAGGGGACGGGACCAGTCAGAGCTTCGGAGAGCCCTGAGTCAGAGCTGCCCCTCCACCTAGTACCCCGCCCTCCCTGCATGGAGAACCAAGGGTGAACATCATTGTGTGAGGGGGAGTGGCTGCCCCACTGGGGACCAACTGACCTTTCCCAGTTGGACAATGCTGCTATTACCTTCCTTCCTTCCTTCCTTCCTTCTTCCCTCCCTCATGGGAAGTGTTAATTATTTAAGATCATTTGATCCCCAATAAAGGCCAAACTAATGAACCAGACAAGCTGTGCTCTGCTTTCTGAGTGAACCAAAACTGCTCCTTCCTGTGTCAGCAACTGTGGGATTGGATGAGGCTGACCAGGAGCAGTCTTCTTGTTTGTGGCACTGTCTTCAGTAGTGATACTTTTCTTATCCTGTTATCTATGGACACATGCTATTCAGGGGAAACAGGTATCTTGGGATTGTAATTTCAATTGACACTTAGTCAATTCTCTTGTTTTATCATATTTACAACTTACTTGACTAAGAAATTTCCTTTTTCATGCTATGGTCAAAAGCAAATGGAAGGGTTAATTTTTGAGTGACACAGACATCCTAAATTGGGATTGCTCAAAGGATATCTAGGTATTCTTTAATTTGCCTAAGTCAGTCAGAATGAAAGCTCTTATTTGATGTTCATACATGTTGGGGTGCTTAATGGAATAAACAACATGAATTTATACATCACTTGCCCTGTTTACCTCTTTTAACCAAACTTCCAGGCAGATAGTTATGGTGCAAGTGACTTGGAATGGAACTGATGGGGAGACACACTCCACCCCAACAACATAAGTAGCTCAGGCACCTCAGGATCCATTTTCCTGTGGTACTTCCAACAGAAGCCAGGCCAGGAGAGAGGCATGGTTCTGGTGGACCTGGAAGGCACTTACCAAAGAGCAGATGAGGAGGATGAGACCCAGTGGCAAAGGCAGCCAGCAGAGGCCAGGACCTTTGTACGAATCTGACTCAGTCATACCTGAGACCTACATGCACAGAGCCAGCTTCTGAAAGATAGAGAAATGCCATCTCTAGGGAAGAAGGCAGAAGGATTTCATCTCCAGGGAAGATAGAAGGACCTCAGCTCCTGCTTTCTGCCAGCCCACTTAGGGAGGCTCCTCCTAATCCCAAGAGCCCCCTTAGGACCCAGCCTCAGAAGCCCTAGGATAAGCCCTTTCCTCCAATCTCACCCTAGGACCTCAGGAACCAGCTTGCCTCTCCTTCACAAGTCCTGCCTTCCATATACTAGGAGCTTGTTGTTCAGGAGCTTTGGCCCTGTCCAGCTCTTCCTGATCCCACTTGGGGTTTTCTTGGCAAAGATATGGTAATAATTTGCATTTCCTTCTCCAACTCATTTGAGAGATGAGAAAACTGAGGCAAACAAGGTTGAGTGACTTGGCCAGGGTCACCCAGTTAGGACATACCTGAAGTCTCATCTGAACTCTGAAAGGTTTTAGGGCCAGGACTCTCTATCCACTACACTACCTAGCTAGTAGCTTGACAAATGCTAGCTAAGTAAATGAATAATTAACATAATTAAATAACTCAAAAAAAGAAACATGGTTATCTTGGTTTTATTGCAAACATGAAAGTCATTTATTACTTTAATGCTTTGAACTCTTTTTCATTATTTTTTTAAATTCACTTTTCTCTACCTTTTTCTGCCTAAGGACCTGGCCTGATCATACCCCACCTTGGGCCAGTCCTAGACCTCAGAAGGAGAGAAGCTACATGTACATCTATATCTATTTGAATGTTTGTGTGTGTGTTTCTATGTCTGTGCATGTTTGTGTGTTTGTAGTTTTGCGTGTGCATGTGTGTTAGTGTGTGTGAATGTATTTGTGTGTGTGTGTCTTACTCAGAATGTCACTAACAAGAACCCTGACGATTCTGGTAGCAGAATCAAATGAGCTAAAATGTACAAGGTGCTTGGCACACAGTAGGTACATATAACCAGCCCCACCAGCTTTCCTACCTTCTTACACCTCACTCCTCTCTTCCTCCCCCTTCTGCTCTCAGAGCCACGGACGCTGGCCTCCTGGATGTTGTTTGACCAAGTCCTAATCTCCTGACTCTGCCTTTCCAATGGCTGTCCCCTATGCTGTGGATCTTCTCCTACTCTTGTCTTTTGCCCCACTCCTCTTGCTTTTGGGGTATATGATTGTTCAAGGGGGACTATCACCTCTGATGTGAGGCCTTGTTGAGTTATTTTCCCACTCCTTGGGTGTCCACCTGTCACCCAACTCTTCCCTGTGGCCCCAGGAAGCTGTAGCATGCTCAGTGTCCACATTTAGTAAACTACCTCTGGCTGAGCCAACTTGAGGGTTACTGAAAGGCCACAAAGCCATGGGTGACATAGGGAGTGCCAAGCCCAAGCACAAGAACTACCCTGCCTCCCCAGGAATGGGCAGATGAGAACAATTTCTTCCAAAGGTCATGAAGGCAACCGAAGCAGGCTCTGGGGAGCACTTGGAGCTTGGGCAGACATGGAAGATGGCAAGGTCGTCCACTGAATCCATGACCATGGCCAATCCAAGCTTCCTAGTGACCCCACCTCTAACGCCATGATTGGAGGGAGAGTTCTGTTTCTCCCCCTTCCTTCTCTTCCTCATTCTGCCTCCCTTCTCCATCCCAGTCTCAGTCTGAGAGCTCTGCCCTCTTCCTCTCTACTGCTACAGCTTCAGAGCTGGTCTCTGTGCCTTCTTAAAGTGTTATTGCTGCCCCATTTCTTGCTGTTCAGTGTGGTCCTTCCCGGAGAGTATACAAAAGATAAGGTGTGCCTGTAACCCTGCCCCCCTTTTATAAATTAATAATTCACAGGGGGCCTGGAATGAAGGCAGGACAACTGAACCTCTAACCTTGAGCTGGGGGGCAGGGATCTAGGACACCTGGGGTCCTATAGGAGAGGTCTGAAGATAGAGACAGCAGAATCCAATGATAAAGTGGGGGGAGGGTGCCCTGAGGCATTTGGGAAATGATTGGGAGTCTGGTCAAGGTTCAGGGACAGAGACCCAGGCAGTAGCTAGGCTTAGAGGGATAGCCATGGAGAATGCTCAGCAGGACATAAGAAGGGGAAAATGAGGCATAAAGGAAGGGGAGCCAATAAGACCCTGGTGCCTTGTAGGATCCTGGCCTAGGCTTACCTGGGACCTGCTCCTGAAAAGTTGACTTCCAGAAGGCAGTGATCTCAGCACCTAGGTTTTGTGTTTATAGCCAGTTTCCTGGGGGTGGGTCCTCCCAGTCCTAAAGAGTCCCCTCCTGTCAGATCCCTGAACCCCAAGATCAGCCCTTTTTTCCAATGGCACACTGCATTAGTACTTCAGCACCCTGCCTGTGTCTCCTGCCCAAGCCCTGCCCTACACCCCAGGAAATGCCCAACCCCATCTCCTTTTCTCCACTTACTCTGACCCAGGGCCACTGACCTCTTGGCTCATCCTTGGTCAACAACCTCTATCTTCTGACACCATGCTCTTCCAATGGTGGCCTTCTGCTCTTACAATGTCTTCTCTCCTCGCCTCAGCCTCATCTCAGCCAACATCTCACCTTCTGAAAGTAGTCTTTTCTGGAACCTAACACTCTTAGAGTTTTCTCTAGAAGAGTCCTAACTGTTTTCTGGCGTAGACTCCTCCTAGGCCTCCAAACTCCACCCCAGGGCTAATACTCCACCTGGGTCCCAACCCCCCAACCTGGTCATCCCTAAGAACTCTGCCTCTCCCATAGCTCCACCACCTTCCTTACCACTCCTCCTTTGGGGTTCAGATCCTCTTCCTTCTGTGCA
Organism: Potorous gilbertii; assembly: GCA_028658325.1. Classification (NCBI taxonomy): domain Eukaryota; kingdom Metazoa; phylum Chordata; class Mammalia; order Diprotodontia; family Potoroidae; genus Potorous; species Potorous gilbertii. Next base: position 252,309,348 of record CM053773.1, read on the forward strand.
GAAAGAGAGCCAGGTTAAAACTTAGGCTGCAGACTAGCTGAAATGACTGGACTTCATAATTGAAAGCCCTGACAGCAAATGGTCCTTACAAAACTGAGATTCTCTATTCCATTTATATGTGTAAGTTCAGATTTGATGGGACGGAGTTTGTCCCAAACCAGGTGGTACCATTTAAAGTTACATGTGTGCTGCTCTTGGGATAGTTGTGATCTTTGGCCTTATATTGGTAGGACAGACCTAAATGCAAAATATACATAACATTTCATGAAGGTGACCTATTTAGAAATGTCAATATAAGAAATAAAAGTGTAATTAGATCTAAAGTCAGCTATACTGGTCAATGAATGTGATCATTCCACAGTGGTCAGCTGATAGATGAATAAAGTGATTTTATATATAGCATAATTTCAAAACTCATTCAACTGAAGTCATTTGACTGTCAATAACTTTGTCATATTAGAATCCATATTATCATTTATTATTTTCTATTCTTTTTGTTTGTGATTTTGGAGAAACCACTGTGTAGGAAATGTTGCTAATAAAAAAAGTAAGTTCTAGAGGGTGATTGATGCAGGATCTTTTCTTTAGAAATATTGAAACAAGCTATTCACCAGTGGGGTAACAATGCTTAGCAATGTAAGTATTTAATTGGGCAGATTTTGTTTTAAAATAAATAGTGATAGTTACTATTTGGGAAATGTACAGAAAACCTTGTGAATGCTCCTTTCCTGGGTAGTCCAGTGGGGACTTAATGGGGCCTGCTTTTTTGAAAAGATTATGAAATCTTATCAGCTTAGAGGGTGAACTTGCTCAAAGAAGGTCATCCAATTTTGACTCAAGAGGCAAGGGGTGTTGCTTAGAAGCTTATTTCTAAGAATAAATGATGTTTATCTCATAGATTGACCACTGATGGTGAAAATTACAAAACTGAATTCAGAAGAGCATGTATACAAGTTACACCTTTGAGCCACCTTAGTCTCAGCAGACCCTGGCCTTGATTCACAGTGGGATTCCTTCCTTGAGCAGAGTTGTTATGGTCAACTGGCAGTTGACAGGATGACATTTACAGGATCACATAACTGTACTAACTGTTGAAAGACACGATTGGCAGAATTTTTCTGTGAGTGTGTTCTATAATATAGAAAACCATCAGACCATATAGGGAGGACCTAAACAACATCCCTTATGAATAAGCATGTGGAAGTGAGGAATAGATTGAAGGGATCAGATCAGGTAGATAGAGTGTCTGAAGGACCATGGACAGAGGTTCTCTGTATTGGACAACAGGCAGCAACAAAAAAATCATTTCAAAGAAAAAGAAGAGAAAGAAACCAAAATGGTGCCTGATGAGACTCTAGAAATAGCTGAGGAAAGAAGGGAAGTGAAAGGGAAAGATACATTCATGTGAAAGCAGAATTCCAGAGGATAGCAAGGAGAGACAAGGTTTGCTTAAATGAGAAATGCAGAGAAACAGAAAGAAATAAATAGAATGTGAAAGAGGAAATCTCTTCAAGAAAATCATTTCAAGCGACACAGTTTCACATGCCAGTGTATTTATGCTTAAATTTCTTTAAGCTAGACTTCAGCAAAATGTGAACCAAGAATTACCAGAACAGACTGGTTTTCAAGGAAGCAGAGGAGGTAGACATGAAGTTGTCAACCCTAACCCTATATTCTTTGGATTATGAGGAAATCAAGGGAGTTTCAGAAAAAAACCTACTAAAGCCTTTGACTAGATCACAGCAAAATGTAGCAAGTGCTCAAACAAATGGGAGTACCAAATCACCTTACCTGTCTCCCGAGGAATCTGTATGAGGGCCAAGAGGCAACAGGCAGAACTGAACGTGGAATGACTGACTGGTTTCAGATTGCAAAAGGAGGACAACAAGGTTGTATGTTGTCACCTTTTTTATTTAACTTGTATGCAAAGTACATCATGTGAAATGCCAGGCTAGAAGAATCAGAAGCTGGAATTAAGGTTACCAGAAGAAATATCAACCATCTCAGATATGCAGATGCTACCACTCTGATGAAGAAGGTGAAGAGGAATTAAGAAGCCTCTTGAGGAGGGTGAAAGAGAAGAATATAACAGTTGGCTTGTTACCTGTGTTACCAGAAAAATCATAAGGAATTAACTAAAGACTAACTATAAGGCACTGATTGAGGTCAAACTGTTTACTTATGATATATGAAAATGTTATTAATATTAGTAATAATTAGTCCTTGTATTCTCAAAACTATTGTCATTAACAAGGTAGTTTGAAAGAAAAGTTGTGACTGATGTGTATGATGGGGTGACTCTAATCAACGTTGTATAGGAATAGGTAAAAGGAGGCATTATCTCAAAAATGGTGCATGGAGGGAATACCTAAAACAGAGGCAACAGGTGGGTGTGGAAGGCTGATAACTTAGGGGTGGGAGAAGAAACAACATATACATCTGAAGAGGTTTAGAAGTCTACTGAATTTCGAGAAAGGTGAGAAAACTGTGGGATAGGGATGGAGAAGGATTTTTGTAAGTGAATATAGAATAAGATTAGAAGAGCGAGGGAGAAGATAATGGAGGAGATATTGGAGTAGGTAAAATAAGGAACAAAAGGGTAAGAATAAAAGATAAGGTAGCAGGGATAGGGTAAAAGGAGAGGCTGAGAAGGAAAATAGTGAGTAAACAAAAGCTGCAGGGAAATTCACAAATAGTAATTAGAACTTTCTCAAATCTCTGGTAGATGAGTCACTCCCATTGATAAAGGACAAGAACAGGCAGTTTTCCAATGTAGAAATGAAAACAATTTATAGTCATATAAAAATGTTCTAAATCACCATTGATTAGAAAAATGCAGATCACAACAACCTTGAGACATTATTTCAAACCTACCAGATTTGCTAAAATTATAGGAGAAAGTGATAATGGAGAAAATGTAAAAAAAAATTGTGACGTTAATTTATTGTTGGCAAAAATGTATTACAATCCAAACATTTTTGAGGGCAATCTGGAACCATAGTTTAGGGGAACCCTAACCCTAACCCTTTGGACATGCCTATGTTTGGTCTATTTACAAACATGATTAGGGGAAAATGAAAATACACTTCATGTTCTAAAATGTTTATAGCAGCTCTCTGTGCCAGCAAAGTACTGGAATCTGTAGAAATACAGTTGTGGAATGGTTGAACAAATTGTCATATATGATTGTGATGGAATACTACTGTGTTACAAGAAATGATAACTTAAATGTTTTAGAAAAACATGGAAAGATATGGAGGAAATACTGAAAAATGAAATGAGTAGAAGCAAGAGAACATTGTATAAAGTAACAGAAATGTGGTTTTAAGAATGACTCTAAATGAATAAATCATTTTGTCTAACAGGAAAAAACCAAATGATGTATAAGGGACATATAAAGATGTTACCTATATCCAGAGAAAGAACTGATAAGAAGTATACATAGAATAGGTTGTTGTCCTTCATTCTTGAGGATGATATTACCATGATAAAGTCAAGTTTCAGTGTGTCCAACTGTGACTGATCAGATCAATATGAACTCAGAATGCTCTACCACAGATTGGGCACAGATAGCCCATGTGAAAATTTGGGATGGATACTCCAAATTTGTACATCTTACGTTTCCTCTGAGCTGTTTCAATTCTGTTTTGCTCATAGAGCACAGCACTCTTTCTGATGTGGGTACGCCATGCTGAGTGGACCTGTGCTAGTGTCTCCCATGTTCCATAATCAATTCCAAAATTCTTAAGAGAGACCTTGAGAGTGTCCTTGTGTCCATATAGTGAAAGCTATCAGTCTTCCAGTAGTTTGGCTGTCAGAGTTCCAGTACAAGGAAAGCTGAGCGCCACAGAATCAACAAATTAAACTATGGTGCTAGAGAAGACTTTTGAGAGTTTTTCAGCAGAAAGGTGACATCAGGAAATACTGAAAGAAATTAACTCAGGTTATCCACTGAAGGGTCCAACATGAAGCTGGAATACTCTGGCCACATGAAGGGAAGATGGAATTCATTAGGAAAGACCTTGATGTTGAGAAAGATAGAAGGAAAAAGAAGGGGAAAAGCAGAGGATGAGATGGATAGTGACATGGAAAAATTTGAACATGAACTTGGACAGAACTGAATGGCTCAACAAAAACAAATGTATCAGCTTAAAGACTCCTTTGAATGAGACTGAGGACAGCTATTGGATGTCACAGAATCAGGAAGACTCAACTTCATGAGTTCAAATCCATCTATAGACACAAGGTTTGTCAACCTGACCAACTCACTTAACTCTGTTTGCCTGATGTTTCATTATCAGTAAAATAAACTGGAAAAGGAAATGACAAACCACTCCAACATCTTTACCAAGAACCAACTCCCGCCAAAATGGGGTCACAAAGAGTCTGATAAGAGTGAAATGACAGAACAACGAATCAATTAGGACTATCAGCTGATAATATTTAATATAAATTTTGGACTTTAATAAGGGTCAAACCTTGAATTAAGAAGAGTCTGGACTTAATAGTCTCCTTTGTTACTCAAAAAATGCCTTTTGTCAGAAAAGCAGAGAGGGTTGACTTAGTAACTTCCTTAGGAGACTCTTCTCCTGGCACCTTAGTGATAAGGAAAACCACAGATGTTCTGGGTTGTAATTTCAATTGAAGCTTAGTTTACCCTTTCCTGTGTCAGCTATTTTGATTACCTGTTTAGGACAGGAAGCCTGCCACTAGAGTGGTGGGATTTCCTTTCTTATAGTATGTCACAGAGACATATGTTTACAGAGCCTGGAATCACAAAGCCCAACCTACATTTCTTTGTTAATTGTCTTGTCTTACTAAATTTATGATTTGTTCAACTAAGAGAGTTCCTTTCGCATGGCAAAATGTATAAAACCAGATTTCTGTACTGGACAATCAGATTTGATCCTGGCTCCGTAGAGCTATGTAACCATTATCTTTATGGAGATTTGTTTAATTAATTAAATCATAAAATGTATGCATTTAGCCTGTGCCTTTTCTTTAACCAAGTTTTCAGGTCAACACAGCATGGCCTCAAGATTATGAGATCTAATTTGATGACTTATGGTTTCTATGAAAAGATTCTACAAGATAAAGCCTTCCTTCAGGAGAGATTGTATTGGTGGTCACTAGATCACAAAAATTAATTGTCACAAGGAAAATGATGTCAACAAAGCTCTGAGAACTAGCAGTTTATTTGTTAACATGAATTTACTGAAATAGAGGGCCAATGGCTTCCCCATGGAGCTTCAAGTCCTGGAGGAGGACAGGCAGGTTTAGGTTTGTCTATCACTGGATTTTCTGAACTTGCCTTTACCTTTTGAAAAGGTGTCTGGGGTGCATTTTGGCACTGAATTCTAAAGATATTTCAAGAACAAACAAACAACAGACCACAACTTTTCCCCAAAACTGTCCTTTGTCATTATTTTATTTACTCATGTGTTGGTACACTTTTTTGTGTGTTCATTTATGAATGATTTCTTTCAGTAAAAAATACATATTCAAGAAAAAACAGAACAAAGAACACAAGTTAAACAATATGGATGGTTACAGGACTGACAGCATTATGGGGGCAGAGACAATGTGATTGGTGGAAAGTCTAAAATGTGGGCTGGGAACAGCCCCTCTTTCATTTTGAAAAGGTTGACATTTTCCACCTGGATCTTGCAGAAATAACTAATTATAGATTAAAAAAATGTCTTCAAATTGTACAAATACACCCAGAGACAATATTTCAAGGAATGGCATCATCCTGAGTGGTAGAGATAACAACAGATGGCCTACAACTGCATCAGGAAACTTAAAGGTAAAGAAGATCCCAAGTTTCCTTAACACAGAATGATTTGTAGCTAGTGTTGAGATAATTCCTTTTGAAGTAAAGTATCTTAATACAACACTACACTTTTAAACTTAGCTTAGAACCTTTCTTCAGTTAAGAGCAGCTGACAGAAAAATTGAGCTTTTCCATTTAACTGAGAGAGGAACATCGAACGTTTGAACTCATGAGCTTCTTTACATAGCAAGTGAGTTGAATTTAAGTGAGGCAGAGCTGTGTAAAATTATCTGCCTCACTCTCTCCTCCAGAGTTCTCAGAGTCCAGTGGCTAGAAATGGGTCAAGACAAGTCATGATATGCTCCTATTTCTAACTAATCCATAAATGTATCCACAACTGACAGATACTGGGGTGCCAAAGTCATTCCACCATTGTTAGTAAAAACAGATTATACATGTATAAGATTTTACAAACTAATGTATACTCTAGTTTTGTAGCACTTTTGGCAGCTAATTCTAGGCAAATAAATATGGACAAAGAAGATATTCATTTCTACTTATCTATGATAAATTGGAGAAAATCAACAAGTGGTACTGACAAGTTGGAATACATCCAAAAGAAGGACTATGAATATGTTGGAATTAAGGCCATGCCAAATAAGTTGACAGTACTGAGGCAACTTTTCCAGAATAAGAGAAAACTTGGTGGGCAACATGAAATACTTTTTAAATACCTGAAAGGCTCTCATGTCTAAGGTGAATCAGACGTGTTCTGTTTGACCCCAGAGGGAAGATCTAGAACCAATGAGTGTAATGTGCAAGAGGCAAATTTCAGCCTGGCATGATGAACAGAGTCCTAATAATGGGTTGCCTTCCTGGCTGGTCTTCAAGCAGAAATGATTTCAAAGTGAGGCCTCTGTAGGTATGAGTTTGGCCCAGATGGCCTCTGAAGGCCCTTCCAACTCAAAATTCTCTGATAAATTCAGCGACAAGGGAACAAGAAGTGGGCTAGAGTCCTCATTAGCATCCAAATGAATTTCATTAGAAACCTTTCTTCCTATCAGTGTTTGCCTTTTCTGGCAAAGCAAAACTCCTCTGACTTGCCTTTATGAGAGAATACAGAGACTTCCCCTAATGCCTCTTGAATTGCTCCCTCCTGTCCAACCTATTAGTCTCTGAACTGGAAACGATCACTGTGATGAGGGTGCTGTCCTCAGGACATGAGCACCCTCATTGTAGATCTGTAGAGAGCCTGTGACAAGCAGCCTTGAGGCCTCTGACGTGGAACTGGGTTCCTTTCACTTTCCTTTCCAGGCTGGCAGAGCAGGAGCAACCATGGGAAGCCTTGTAGATAGAGAGTACAAGGCCTCTTCCCTGCTGAGGAGGGACTGCTTTGTTCACACAATGATTCTGCTCTGCCTCAAGTGCATCAGAGCAATCCCTGCCTTATCACCATGATTGTTGGATCATCAAAATCAGGAGGCAGAAAGGATCTCAAGCTAATGAGAAGTTTCTTGACTGTCACATGCAGTTGCCTCAATGTAGCAGAACACATGCATGGAGGTGTCCTGTGGGACAACACAACATTCCCCCTAAAATGCCCCAATTTTATGTCCTTGATCAAACAAATCTGATTTCTTCCCTTCACCAAAATTGCTCCCCAGTTGACATAATATTGACACAAACTCTTTTCCTTATGCTGAAGACATTCTATTTCTGAGAACATGCAGATGGATTCTCTCACCTACTTCTGTAGGCTATCGGCTTCTTACCTACTTTTCTGGTTTTGCAACCTGGAGGGTTGGCATGAAGTATTTTTCTTATCTCACTTTTCCATTACAGTCACAAACAAAATTTAACCTTCACCTGTGACCTCCATGTTCCAGAGAAAGGCATGTACTCATGGAACACATTCAAAAGGTTTCTTTTCATTATAAATCCTCTGATAAGAGGATAAGAGACGATCTCTGATTGAAAGCCTTCCCATACAATCTGTAGATGGCTTGAACTCAGAGTGATTTTTGTGCTAAGAAGCATTGTACTTCATTTCATTGCCTTTCCTCATTCAGGTCAGTTAATAAGATTCCTTTATCTTCCACCAATTCTCTGATGGTAAACAAAGATTAACTTTAGCCAGAAAGCTTTACAACACAATTACATTCTTAAGGTTTCTCTCCACTGTGGACTCTCTGATGTTGGGTAAGATTGTTTTTCTGTGTAAAAGTCTTTCCACATTGGGTACATTCATAAAGTTTTTCTCCACTGTGCATTCTCTGATGTAGAATCAGACCAGAACACCATTTAAAAGCCTTTCCACACTCAGTGCATTCATAAGGGTTCTCTCCTGTGTGGATTCTCTGATGTAGAATAAGACTGGTACACCATTTAAAAGCCTTTCCACATTGATCACATTCATAAGGTTTCTCTCCAGTGTGGATTCTCTGATGCTGAACAAGACTGCCTTTGTATGCAAAAGTCTTTCCACACTGATTGCATTCAAACTGTTGCTGTCCAATGTGGATTCTCTGATCAACAATAAAAACATCCCTCCATGTAAAATCCTTTCCACTTTTATTGCATTCATAAAGTTTCTGTCTAGTGTGGACTCTCTGATGTAGAGTAAGACTTCTCTTTTCCTTAAAAACATTTCCACATTGATTAGAGTTATAAGGTTTCTCTCCAGTGTGGATTCCCTCATGTTTAATAAGACTGTCCTTCTGTATACAAGTCTTTCCACATTGATTACATTCGTAAGGTTTTTCTCCAGTGTGGCTTCTCTGATGCTCATCAATACTCTTTCTATATCTGAAAGTCTTTCCACAATGATTGCATTTATATTTCTTCTCAGTGTGGTTTTTCTGATGTTTAGCAAGATTGGAGACACCTCTGAAAGCCTTTCCACATTGATTATAGTCATACAGTTTCTCTCCAGTATGGATTTTCTGATGAGCAATAAGACATCTCTTCCATCTAAAATCTTTTCCACATTGATTACAGTCATAAGGTTTTTCTCCAGTGTGTGTTCTCTGATGTTGAGTAAGATTGTTCCACCTATTAAAAATCTTTCCACATTGATTACATTCATAAGGTTTCTTTCTAGTGTGGTTCCTCTGATGTTCACCAATACTCTGTCTGCATTTGAAATACTTTCCACATTGATTATCTTCATAATTTTTCTCTCCAGTGTGGATTCTCTGATGTAGCTTAAGACCTTGCCTCCATTTAAAAGCCTTTCCACATTGACTACAATTATAAGGTTTCTCTGCACTGTGGACTCTTTGATGTTTAATAAGACCATCTGTCCTTGTAAAAGTCTTTCCACATTGATTACATTCATAAGGTTTCTCTCCAGTGTGGGTTCTCTGATGCATAGTAAGACCATTCCTCCTTGTAAAAGCCTTTCCACATTGACTGCATTCATAAGGTTTCTCTCCAGTGTGGATTCTCTGATGTTCACTAATAGCCCTCCTACATCTGAAAGTCTTTCCACATTGGTTACATTCATGCAGTTTTTCTCCAGTGTGGATTCTCTGATGCAAAGTAAGACTGTTCCACCATTTAAAAGCCTTTCCACATTGATTACATTTATAAGGTTTCTCTCCAGTGTGGATTCTCTGATGTGCAATAAGAGTTCTCTTCTCTCTAAAAGCCTTTTCACATTGATTACACACGTAAGGTTTTTCTCCAGTGTGTGCTCTCTGATGTATAATAAGACGAGCCCTCTGTATAAAAGCATTTCCACACTCATGACATTCATAAGGTTTCTCTGCAGTATGGATTTTCTGATGTGCATTAACAGATTTCTTCTCTCTAAAAGTCTTTCCACATTGAAGACATGCATAAGGTTTCTCTCCAGTGTGGATTCTCTTATGAGCAATAAGAGATTTCTTCTCTCTAAAAGCTTTTCCACATTGAAGACATTCATAAGGTTTCTCTCCAGTGTGAATTCTCTCATGTTTAACAAGACTGTCCTTCCATTTAAAAGTCTTTCCACATTGATGACATTTATAAGGTTTCTCTACTGCATGGATTCTCTGAGGTACAATAAAATACTTCCTTTCTGTAAAATCCTTTTGACGTTGTTTATAGTCATATTTCTCTGCAGTGTGGATACTTTCAGAGTCAGATGTGCAGATTTCTCTCCAACTGAATTCAGAGGCACAATCACGCATAAAGCTTTGCTTATGAATTTCTTCCACAGAAAGGCTTAACTCTTCTGTAATTTCCTTCATTTCAACTCTAATCTCTCCTTATGAAAAGAAGTCACCAATAAAGCAAATATAGACACTCCACACACACACACACACACACACACACACACACACACACACACACACACATACACACACATATCTCCCTTGCTCTACAGGCAGAACAAAAACTCAATTACTTTCTATTTCCCTGGGCAAAGAAAAACATCTTCAAAGGACAGAAACAATCATTTTAAAATGCCCTTGGCTCACATCCTAAAGATGATTTAATTTCAAAAGAGCTTATGCATGAATTTACATTGGATCATCACAAGAAACCTGTGATACAAGTAGGGCCATCATTCTCTTCACATTCATAACTCAGACCATGAGTTCAGAATGCAGTCATTTGACCCAAATCCCAGCAGCTGAGATTAGCTGTGAATGAGTCTGCTCTGTCCAGAGTACTAGATAAACTATCTCTACTTTAAATCCTTTCTTCATAGCTACCATGCCATTTGGTACACATATATTAAATATTCAAATGATTTCATGATCTAGTCTGTCTGTAAGCATAATATAATTTCCCTGGGGATCACTTTCAATCTTAGGTTCTCTGTTGCATTATCTCAGGCCACATGCAGAACACCAATACTCTTTTTTGCATTTACCTGAGGTAGCAGGGATTGTGTTTTAACCCATTAATTTTTTGAGATAGCAATTACTTATTTCTTTTTAAAAATTATCTTTAAATACCTGTGCTCATTACAATAAAATTAAAAGCTTCCTATAAAACCCAATTTAAAGAAATGCATGGATTGTCCATGTCTGAAAATGTGTCTCATAAAGGAATCTGAGTTGATTATTCTTTTGTACAGAAGTGGTCAGCACGCTTTACTATTGATCCTCTTGCACCCCTTCTCTTTCGAGATTCACTAATTCCTTGAAGGATTAAGAAAACAGTCCAAGGAATTTTAGCTGGAAATTTGTCACTGGCACCTTAAGCAGTAAATAACTGTTCAACTGGGTCACAAAGAAGTTTATCTTATGGCACAAGTATGTGCGTGTTCCAATCTTAACAGCTGTCTTTTTGCAGTGATTCCAAACCACCATGATTAGGAATACACAGTTTCCGGGAAGCATGCAGTGAGAACCTCAAACTCTGACTGTTTCTGACCAAATGCAACATATTCTTTCAGTTTCTCAACTTGACATAAAATTGTTAGCAAAATTCCAAGAAGGTTAGACATTTAAGTGCCCTGAGGGCAGCCTATTGGAAAACCAACATCACCAGACACGCACGGTAGACTCCAACATGAAACCATCAAGGATCTCCACAACCTTGCTACAAAAATAGACCTTAAAATGCCACTCATTGAAAAGGTAAGGTTTTTTTTTCTAATTGGAACTTCCCCTCTGTCCATTTTACTCTTCTTCTCTTTGGCAGCTACTCAAGGAATTGGTTGGCAATATGGGTTAGTCATTCAGTTTCAGCGAATGTGCAGAAACTTTACCAGTGGGAGAAGTAACAGTATTCAGAAGCAATTCTATCCTTCCAAGGTTGTTTTGTATACCAACACTAATTTAAAAAAACAACAGCAAAAAGCAATATTTTCAATTGACCTTCAAACACATTTGTCATTTAATGTGGTTCTTGCCTAGAGCCAATAGAAAAGAAAATTTTAAAAATAGTAATTAGCAATTTATTGTAACTTGTTTGAGAGCTAAAAAAATGAATTTCCATCGCCTGGAGACGTGTCAAATTGCCTTCCATTTTCCACCATATCCAGGAGTGAGCATCTTCAACATATGCCATTTTAAAGGAGAATACAGTGATGCAATGGATAGAATGCTACACCTTGAATCAGAAAGACATGATTTCCAATTCCACCTCAGAAACTTGCTAGTCCTGTGACCCCAGGGAAGTCACAAGACCTCTCTTTGTCTGTTTTTTTAATCTGTAAAATGGATATAATTATAGCATCTTACTGCCGGGGTTCTTATGAGGATAAAATAAGACAATATTTGGGCACTGCGTGGCACATAGCAGCTGCTGTATAAATGCTATTACTTTCATTTAATTTTGACTGTTTCCTTCCCAATTCTGTTCTGCTTCTTAAACCTGTATTATCCTCACTCCTTTTATTTCCTCGTTGAACTAAATGTTATTTCCATTCCAAAACACCCTTTTGCCTGTATCAGTATTTGTTTGTAAAACTCGATTCTGAGCTCTGTGACAGCAGACATTGCCTTCTTTGTATCCTCATGGCTTAGCACCTAATCAACGTTTACTGGTTCCCTGCCTGGGCCCAGGGCTCACAGCAGTCTCCAGCCTCTACCTCTATTTCCTGCATTCTGGTCTCTCCCCTACATGTTGAATGCATATTCAGGCCTCAGTCCTGTTTCCATCCCTTTCTTGTACTCAATCACCTCTAAGTCGTCACCTTAGTCAGGTTCTAACCTTGAAGGAACTGCACTAGAACTAACACTGGAGATTGCAGAGGCTTCTTTCTAAGCTTTTAATAATTCTCCTTAAATTTAGGGCATTCGCTTTCTTGACTGGCTCCAATTCATTCTGTCCATAGTGGACAACATTACTGTTGGTGTGCTCTCTGCCCCCCAGACTGTGAGCTCCATGGGAGCAGGGGACATCTATTTCATTGATTTATGTGTGCAGTGCTTTGTACAGGGTCTGCAACACAGGACGCACTAAAAAGTTTGTTGACTTGGAGAAAGTCTAGGAGAAAACTCACAGAGCATGACCTAACCCCTTTTTGCTCTTTTATGCCAGCAAATTCTAACTTGTTTTAGGATCATACATTAATCCTTAGAAAGGAGTTGAAAGGCCATGGAGGCCAAACCCCTCTCATTACAGATGGAGAAACTGAGGCTCAGTGGTTTTGAAGCCACAGCTGGGTAATATCTGAAAAAGAATTTCAAGTTAGGTCTTCCTGCCCCAAATCTAGCACTGACTTCACCACAGCACATAGTAGCCTCTCATAAACCCAGGTCTCATAAATTTGCTTTCACCGTACTCACCTAGACAGTGTCTCCCCAGGCCTTCTTGCTCCAGCATCCATGGTGCTTCCCTTTGCTCAAAATAAGAGATCCTATCTTCTCTGGAAACAGGAAACCCTAGGCATGGGGAGTCAGTTAGGGATGAGCATGGAGAGAAGCCTGGTATTCAGTTCCTTTAGAGAAAGGCATTCAGACCCAGAGCTGCTCCATTCTGAGATTCACTCCATTATGTTCACACACATGAGCCTGTACTCACCCATTAGGGCTTGTAGTGCAAGTAACCCAAAACAGGATGTGCCACATTATCATACTATACAACCAATTCTGAGAAAAAGCCAGACCTCTGCCCCCCATCCTGTCAAATCCCATTCTGGCAGAAATTCCTCATTCCAAAAACTAAATCTTAATTAAATTAATTAAAGCATATGTAATTAATAGTTATATTAATTATATAAATTTAATAATAAACACAAATGCATATAATATACACAATAATGGTAAAATAAATATTAAAATTATATAAATATGATTAATAAAATAATCAATTAAAATTAAATTCTAAAAAAGGTTATTATGCAAGACCAGTCTCAAGCACCAGAAACAGGAACCTTGACCAACCACCTTTTGCCCTGTCCCTCTCCCCCATTCCTGACTTCCTGGTACATACAGAAACCTGATGTACTGTTCACTTGGGGAATCTTTGCCTCTGCAGGTGAGAGTCTCCTGCTGGCAAACTCAATAAATACCATTTGATCTAATTTCTATTTCTTGGCCAGTCTTTTATTCCTGGCAAAGCCAGGGACATCTAAGCAAGGACTCTAAGGTGGTTCCCAGGACTCCTGAAGGATAATCTCATAGCATTTCTTTTCTAAGCTTTGAGGAGAGGTGAGAGAGAAGATCATTGGACCAGGCTGGGATCACAAAATTTGGTCTTGGTGAACCTTTTTCACAGAAGGATGGCCTCATGGCGCACTTGCCATTCTCTAGAAATGAGAGGCAGTTGATGGTGCAGTGGAGAAAGCCCTGGGCCTAGAGTGAGGTGTGCCAGAGTGTAAATTCAGCCTCAGACAGTTACTAGCTGTGCTCCACAGGACATGCCATTTAAACCGCCATTTGTATCAGTTTCCTCAATTGTCAAAAAAGGATAAAAATATCACCTAACCTGGAAGGTTATTATGAGGATGAAGTGACATAACAATGCAAAGAAAGCCCTGGGCCCAGCGCCTGGTATACAGTAGGTGAAAATAAATGCTTCCTCCCTTCTCTTCTTTCCCCACCATTTCTGCTGGAATTTGAGGGCAATAGGGAGGAGGATTAAGGAGAAACTTGCTATAGGAGGAGAAAGTAGAAGCCATAATTGATACTTGTTAAAAGGAGAATATTCTGGATCTTCAAACCATCCCAGAGAGGATGGGCTTGTAAGGAGAAGCCACCTGAGCAGCTTTCAGGGACTTGGCAGATACAATTCCCATCCAGGTGGAGGTCAGACCCAATGACCCTGAGGTTGGCTCCATGTCTCAGATCCTTCCACACTAATTTGAAGCTGCCTAGAAGTGGGTGGCTTCAGGAGCAACAAGGAAACCCTCAGGTTCCTGTCCCACAAAGCAAAGACTTTCTAGAGGAAACACCAGGCAGCAGGACAGGAGACCAACACTATTTTCTCCCTAATAACTGACAAATTCTCCAAACCCTGTACACCAGGGGATGATGGCAGACTCAGTGTTACCAGAGGAAGTGTCCTTACCCAGGGACAGCAGGTTCCGGGCATTCTCCAGCATGACCCCCCTGTACAGCTCCTTCTGAGCATGGTCCAAGAGGCTCCACTCCTCCTGGGTGAAGTCCACAGCCACGTCCTTGAACGTCATCAAACCCTACATCGTTAAAAGTTATACAATATAGACCTGAAGAACACTTTAGATTTTGGTAGTGCAACGCTCATTAATTTACAGAATGAAACTGAACTGCAGAGAAGGAATTTGCCCAAAGGTCAGACCCTTTTTGAGAGTCAGAATCAGCTTCTAAAAGCACAGCCCTTAGGAGCTCAATTGAATTTTGAGAAAAAGTTTTTATATGATCGTTAGGGTAAAGCTGAGAAATATTTTCCTCCGAAATGTGTCTCCCTGTGGATTCAGGGAGAAAGTTTGTGTTCTGTCTGTGAGATAGGTGGATCTTAGGGGAGCCTGAGAAAGGAGGATGAGAAATATCTTCCTTATCAGAATTGATGATGATGGTGATACATTCTTTTATGTAAATATTATTTTTTAATCTCTAACAAATATAGGTAAGGTAAACCCTAGAATTTATTTTCTTTCTTATTGAATGGAGTTATAGGAAGATTTACTGTAATCCAAAGGACACAGAGACCAAAGTAGAGAATTTAAGGATCAGAGGAAGGGGAAGCCAGAGACCAATCTTATATATTGTATGAATATAGATATATCAATATACACACATGCATACGAATATATGACAATACTTCATATAACAAATAGATCTTATATGTATATGTATAAAATGATTTGCCTGTTATCTCTTCCAGGAGAATGTGAGCTTCTTAGGATTCTTAGGAAGTAGGCTTTTTCTTTTTTAAAATTCAGTGGGTAAAACAACTACTTCAATGAGAAAACAATAAAAAAAAGTGATTACACAGAAACTGCACGTCTCCCATGTACAACTTGGTAATCCTTTGAAATGTACAATAGTTACCAGAGAAATTTCTTTTCTTTCTCCCTCCTCCCCAACTCTAGATGGGGCTACTATGTATTTGTGTGTGTGTACACACACACACATATATAAATACATATGTGTGTGTATGTGTACATATATATGTATACACGTCCGTACATATATGTACACAAGCACATATGTATGTAAAGCTATTCCATACATACCACTATTTGCAATTCTTTCTCTGAATGCAGATAGTGTCACTCTTTACATGTCCTTTGTTTTTAATGTGTCTTTAGAATTGTCAAAATGACTTATTTACTCAAACTCTTCAGACCACAATACTGCTGTTACCGTATACACTGTTCTCTTGTTTCTGTTTACTTTACTCAATCATTTTGTGTAAGTCTTTCTGTGCCTCTTTAACATCATTGAGTTCATCCTTTCTTATAGTACAGTGGCATTCCATCACAACCACACACCACAACCTGTTCTACATTTTCCCAAAAGATGGGGATCCCTGCAATTTTCAGTTCTTTGTCACTACAAAGTGAGTTGCTGTAAACATTCAATCACATTCAAAGTGATAATTACTGAATTTCCTTCCATTTTATTTTTACTCATGATTTTTCTTCCGCTTTCTTTTTACTCTATTGATTTTACTTTATCTCCACCCAAGCTTCAAGGGTCTATTTCCTTCCCCCCAATTTCAATCCACAAGGACTCAAAAAGTTCCCCCACCCTCTTCCTGACCTTCCTAAATCCCAGTCCACAGACCCTCTGAAAAGTTCCACCCTGACCCTGCTCCCCAATTTTCTCACCTTTCAACATGTTCAGAAGACTTCTACAGCCTTTCACATGTACATATTGTTTCTTTTTTCAATTGAAATAAGAGTAAGGCTCCAACATTCCCAGCCCTCCAGTCCTACTTGCTTCCTCTCTATGAGTTTTTCCAGTAATGTTTTTCCCTTTTGATTTTTCATACCCAGTTTTGTTTTCTATCATCACCTCACCACAGGCAACTCAGACACCACTTTTCTTTCAAACTTCCTTAATAATGATGACAGTTCTAAGACTACTGTTAACTCTTACAAACATAAATAATAAGTAATCAGCTTAATCTTAATGGGGGCCTTTTAATAGGTCTTTAACGGTTTCCTTATATTTCTTCCATTAAAAGGCCCCCATTAAGATTAAGCTGATGGAGAGGGAGGTGTCTTCATGTTAAAAAAAAAAAGCAATATTCAATTGATTTGGGTTTTATTTGAGCGAATTCATCAGAAAAATGTTGCCAGTTTCTTCATGAGAAATAAATGACCTAAACATGCATGGAGAGGTGTAGATACTTGGTAGAACAAGAGTCAAGAGGCTGACTGGTAGACAAAATAAAGAGAGGCTGGCCAGATTTGAGACTTGGAGAGAAATGAATCATGGAGGACCCCTACTCAAACAGCATCAGCCAGATGATTATGATTCTGTAAGGGGTAATGAGTGTTACTAATGATTTTAATGTGGTCATCTGGTCAATCACCAAATAACAGGTCTAAGAAAAAGCACTGTATTAATTCATGCTTTGTATAAGTCACATAGGAATATAGAGTTCAATAAAAGACTCCCATAAGAAGGCTCAGACTTTAATGCAATTTTCACCACTTGTTTCCCAGCCGTGGAGCTCATTTGCACAACCACAACAATTCTGATCAAGATATCTCCATCCTGTTTGGCTCAAATGCCCTCTCCAAACCAAGCCTGGGTGGTAGCATGATGGAGAAAGTCACCCTGTGGTTCTCCCCTCATATGTTCTTGCAGGGCATATATAACTTGTACTATCTCCTCCTGACTAAACTAAGGAGGAGCCCATCCATCTTGTGACCACCTGATCAGTGGAGATGTTCCTGCTTCACCCAACTCATGACCCTAGTGACACATCAGTTCTTTTAGCTTAAGAGTCATATGCCAACCAATGGCATTCTAGATTTTGTATGTCTGCTTTAGAAAGGCTAGGGAACAAATCCTATAAAAACAAGGTCCTAGAAGAAGGGGGTATCTCAGACCCTGAAGAAGATTTGAGATCCACTTATCAGAGGAGATAATGGAACCTTTAATAAAGTACCATTGGCTCAGAGCTCTGCCTCAGGCTCCTTCTTTTGTGGGTTGGAAAATTTTAATCCTCACAATCAGGTATTCTTTGATACTCGGAAGGGCTCATCTCTATTTCCAACTTGCTATACGTACACTATTGTGTGGTCAATAAGTTTGAAATCTGAGGGTCTCCCAATGCATTTTCTTTTATTTCTATCATAAGCATAGGATTCACTATATCAGAGATTCTGATGTTTGGAACTAATTCTCCATCCTGGGCACAAAATCATAATTTCCTTTTTTCAGCACCAGATTTCAGGTCTCTTTGGAATCCACATTTCACCTTTTACTTCCTTTAGTCTAGAGTCTGACTTCTGAATAGCAGAAGAATTTATGGCTCTTTTCCACTTTTTGAGATTCCCAAGAATTTCTAAATCCTCCTATTCTCTAAGTAAGAAGTTTCTTTCTGAAAGTACACAGGCACACAGGGATGAAGAAGGAACACTGGAGGAGATCAGAGTGCAGAGGATGGCAGGGGGTATCATGGACAGAGCTTTCTGACATCCTGTTGGCAGGAGAAGGTCCTCTGGTGGCCCTACAGGACAACAAGGGGAGATACAGGAAAGGGGGGAGGAGGAGACAGCCCAGGAAAAAAGAGAGTGATGTGACAAGGTCTCCTCAAGGACTAGAAATGGTCAATTCCATTCCATAGACATTTATAAAGCACCTATCATGTGCCAGGCACAATGCTAAGCACTGGGGAATAGAAAAAGAGGCAGAAGGCAGTCCCTTCCCTCAAGGAGTTCAGCATCTAATGAAGGAGACACCAAGCAAACCAATATATCCAAAGGAAGGAAGGCCTGGACAAACAAGCCATGACTGGAACAGGGAAGGAGGAAGGATGAAGAGGATTAGGGAAGGCTTCCTGGGGCTTTGCAGACTTAAAGGAAGACAGTGAGGTCAGTAGTCTGAGCTAGGGAGGGAGAGGATTCCAGGTGTGGGGACAGCCATTGAAAGTGCCTAGAGCTGAGAGAAGCCAGGAGGCCAGGGCCACTGGAGTAAGGGTATATGTTGGGGAGTCAGCTATAAAAAGGCTGGAAAGGTTGGGGTGAGGATGGGTTATAGAGGGCTTTGAATGCCTATCCTTGTACAGAAATGCCCCATGAGGACCATGTTGGCAGCTTCATAGACCATGCTCT
Organism: Potorous gilbertii; assembly: GCA_028658325.1. Lineage (NCBI taxonomy): Eukaryota > Metazoa > Chordata > Mammalia > Diprotodontia > Potoroidae > Potorous > Potorous gilbertii. The sequence goes on from CM053773.1 coordinate 252,328,277, forward strand.
ACATCAATGGCAATGGCCTTCACGAGCTGATGTCTGGGCACAGACTGCACTCACCTGGGGAGGGTGACTGTGGCTCCCAGGGGCCATTCCCTCTGGTTCCAGGCTCCCTGCTGGGGCCAGGCCTGGGTCCTCTGTAGAGTGAGCTGGGCAGGGAGAAGGAAGCCAGAGGGGGAGAGGTTTTGCTCTTCTCTTTCCAAGCAGCAGGCTGGTTTACAGGGATTCACAAGGGTGAGGCCCCACAGCAGTTACAAAAGCCTTGGGCCCTCTGCAGGGAAGAGAATCCACTCTGCAGAGGGAGGGAGGAAGCAGGGAGGGTCAGGTTTGGAAATGGAGATGGTCAGAACAGAAAAACTACTTCCCTCCCTCTCTAACTCCTTCTCTCCTGCCTCCTTCCTCCCCATTCTCCCACAGAGACTCAGGAGGCAGAGGGGGCTTGGGATCCCAGATGGGATGAGACCAGTCAGAGCCTCACTGGCTCCTCAGTCAGAGCTCTCCCTCCACATGGTCCTCTGTCCTCCCTGCATCCCCTCTGCCTGACTCACAGACACATTATCTAGACTATAGACTGATCTAGGAGAGAGGGAAGCTAGGAAAGGTTGAGGAGGAGGAGGGCTCTTGAATGATCAGGGCATGCCTGAGGCTGGGAGAAAAAATGCAGTCCGGGATTCAGTCCCCCGCATGGGAACTGAGGCAGGGCACCAGGAGGCCTGGGGTGGGGGGGGTGGGAGACACTGGAAGGACAGACGAAGGACACTGAGGCTGGGGAAGCAGAATGACTGTGTCCTGAGGTCTCACTGGGAGCTGGGGGGGACTGTTGGGATGCTCTGGCAGAGCTCAGGCTTGGAATCTGTAAAGAGAGACTGGAGAGAGGGAGCCACATTCCTGGGATATGACAGGGAAGCAGCTCCAGAGTCATGGGTGCAGCTCAGGGGGGCCAGGAAAGAGCTTTGCTACTTGAGTCCAAGCCTGGGTAGGTGTGGAGGAAGGTAGGATTCTTGGATGTCCAAAGGGGCTGGATCTGAAAGCAAGACACGGGGATTCCTAACCGAGAGGTTAGAGATTAGGGGACTGGGAGACAGGACACCAGGCCTGACACGAAAGTTGAAATCAGGACTCCCAGAATCCTATGGGCAAGGTCTGCAGTCTGGAAAAGTCTTATCCAGTAGTAAATTTGGGAAAGGAAAGCCAAGAACTTATGAAGTGATGGGGACTCTGCGAAAGATGGAGAGGCAGGGAGCTCATAAAGGATCCAGGCTTGTGGGGAAGGTGTGCTCCTGGCAGACCCGGAGGACACTCACCCTGAGGTCGGATGAGGAGAAGGAGACTGAACTGCAGGGGAAGCAGGAAATGGGGTGGGGGGAGGCCGCCAGGCTCTGGGTCAGACTACCGGGGACCTGGAAAGCAGAAGGATCTCAGCTCAGTGGGAAGATGCTGGCTCAAGGCTTTCCTGCTCCCAGCGCCCACCTTGGGTCTTCCTATGCCCAGGAGCTCCCCCCGCCCCTGGCCCCCCCCTCCCACCTCTGCCAAGGCTGGGGCTCGGAGACCCTGCCCACCTGCGCTCCTTTTCTTTTTCCACCTTTCAGTGCGATCTGTACTGGTGGAGCCAGGGGTTCTGGTGCTGGGGGCTGGGGTCTGGGGGCCGGCCCTCTCTGCTGGGGCCCCCGGGGTGGCAGCTGGATGTGGAGGGGGCTTGGGTCCTGGGGGCTGAGCTGGAGGAGGTGGGGGCCTGCCCCGCCCCCGCGATTTCCCCAGGTATTCCGCAGTGCCGACCCTTCCTGGCCGCCTCCCTCCCCTGTCCCCCTCAGCCACAGCAAGAGGGGTGGCCCCGTCCCCGCCGGGCGCTGTCCCTCCGCTGCCTCCACTTTGCCAGGATTTCCCTTGGGCTTGTTCAAGGTTAAGGGAGGGTGAGAGCTACTTACTGTTTACTCCGCCATCATGGCTCCCAGGCCCTCCACCCCATACAATGTCTCCTCCAGTGCAATGGTCCCTCCTCTGCCCAAAACGCCTCCCCGGCCTCTAAACTCCTCCGCTCTCACCTCTGTGAGAGCTCCTCCTCTTGGTGTCTCCACCCCCTTCCCTCCCCCTCCCTCCACACTCACTCCCTCCTCCCCTGAGCGGAAAGACTGGCTGGGTAAAACTGGCACCAGACTCCCCGAAAATCATACTGCAACTGCAGAGGGAGGGAGGAGGCAGGGAGGGCAGGCTTGGAAAGGAAGATCCTCTGAACAGGAAGGCTCCTTCCCTCCCTCTGCTCCTTCCCTTCTGTCTGCCTCCCCTGTCCATCCTTCTGTAGAGACCCAAGAGGCCCAGGGGGCTTGGGGATCCCAGAGGGGACGGGACCAGTCAGAGCCTCGGAGAGCCCTGAGTCAGAGCTGCCCCTCCACCTAGTACCCTGCCCTCCCTGCATGGAGAACCAAGGGTGAACATCATTGTGTGAGGGGGAGTGGCTGCCCCACTGGGGACCAACTGATCTGTCCCAGTTGGACAATGCTGCTATTTCCTTCCTTCCTTCCTTCCTCCCTTATTACCTGAGGGGAGTAATACCCTTACCTGTGGGAGTTGTGTCCAAAGGAATATAAATTTTGATTGATTAAACCTCCTAAGATGTCTTGGATTTAGGAGCTAGATTTTTTTATTCCCTACTTATTTATTCTATCATTTCCTAAAAAACTGGGACAATTAACTCTCATCTTGCATAGTCTTATGATCTCTTGAAATTTAGCTCTGATAGGTCAGTTGGGATAGAAATGGAACTACTAGGTGGTGCCATTGCACCCAAATCACTCTGGCTCTCACTGACTGACCAATAACAGGTCCCAGCCCAAGCCTCAATTATTCATTTTTTGGGTGTTGATCATTCAAATTGGGTGTAAATAGCAGTTACTTTCCTATTTTAATCAGAAATCGTGAAGGTCTTTTCCTTCCCGACTAGTTCTTTTGAGAAGGCAAATCTTTAGCCTAGCCTTAAGTCTGGGTATTGCCTCAGACAGACTGAGGCCTGGGAAAGGCCTTAGCTTGAAAAGACCAAAGTCTTCCACTGCCTTCAAGGTCATCAGCATTTCTCCTGACCTATGTCCTGACCCTGGATTCTGAATGACTCTGGGGGAGAGAGTGAAGCTAATGACTTTGTATACTTCTGCCACACTCAAATCCAATTCACTGGCAAGTCAAGACATCACCCTCCTCATTCAGTGGTCCTCTTAAAGAATAAGCAGCCATGGAGACCCCAGAAGCTGAAGGGGTTTGGGATCTCAGGAGGGGTGAGGCCCATCATGTCCTCAATGACCTGTGAGTCAGACCTCTCCCTCCAAAGAGCTAACACACATATTATCCAAACCACAGACTGATTGCTTGATCTAGGAGAGAGGGAGGCTAGGGAAGGTTGAGGAGGGGGAGGGCTCTTGAATGGGGACACCAGGGAATGACCAGGGGAAGCTTAAGGGTGGGAGAGAAAATAAAGTCTGTGATTCAGCCCCCTGGCATGGAACATGAGGCAGGGCAGCAAGAGGCCTGGGGAAGGGGAGCAGGGGTAGGATCTGGGAGGCAAGAACATGTAACATAGCTCATGGAGGGAGGTCATGGACACTGGAGGGACAGAAGGAATCTAGGTGGACACTGAGCCTGGGGAAGCAGGATGACTCACTAGGAGCTGGAGAGGACTGCTGGGATGCTCTGGTAGAGCTTAGGCTTGGAATCCCTAAAGGGAAGCTGGAGACAGGGAGCCACATGCCTGGGATCTGACAGGGAACCAGCCCCAGAGTCAGGAGTGCAGATCAGGAGGACCAGGAAAGAACTTTGGTACCTGTCTCCAAGGTGGGGCCATCAGGGCAAGAAGAACTGGTAAATCCTTACAGGGGGCCATCTGAGGGCAGGAGCTACAGCGGGACACAGGACATGTGGGTTTTGATAAGAAGGCTGAAAATAAGACTTCTGGGTCCCTATGGGCAAAACTAAATCTCAGGAAAGTGTGGCACAATAGTCAGTCTTGGAATGGTGACACAGACATTTGAGAATGATCTGGAGTCTGGAAAAGAGTCAGGGGCAATGAATTCCAACAGAAGCCAGACCAGGAGAGAGGCATGGTCCTGGTGGACCTGGTGGACATTTACCAAAGGTCAGATGAGGAGGATGAGATCCAGTGGCAAATGCAGCCAGCGTAGCCCAGGACCTTTGTAGGACTCAGGCTCAGTCATAACAGTGACCTGCAGCCACCGAACCACTTTCTGGAAGGCAGAGAGGTCCTACCTCTAGTGAAGAAGAGAGAAAGATCTCATCTCCAGGGAAGGCAGAGGGACTTCAGTTCCTGCTTCCAGCCATCCCACATAGGGAGACTCCTTTTAGTCCCAAGAGCCCCCCAGGGCCCAGCCCCAGAGGCCCCAGGATGAGCCCTTTCCTTCAATCTCACCCTAGGTCAGGACCTCAGGACTCAGCTTGCCTCTCCTTCACAAGTCCTGCCTTCCATGTACTAGGAGCTTGTTGTTCAGGAGCTTTGGCCCTGTCCAGCTCTCCCAGACCCTACTTGGGGTTTGCTTAGCAAAGATACTACAATGATTTGTATTTCTTTCTCCAGCTCATTTGAGCTATGAGAAAGCTGAGGCAAACAAGGTTGAGTGACTTGACCAGGGTCACCCAACTGGGAAGTACTTGTGGCCTGCTCTGCACTCTGGAAGGTTTTAGGCACAGGACTCTATCCATGAGGCCCACCTGGCCACCCACTAGGAGCTTAATAAAGGCCAATTAAGTAACTGAGTCTAAAGGAAGACATTGGGTTCTTGTTTTTATTGCAAATACTCAGGGTCTTTGATCACTTTAATATTTTGAACTTGTTCTTTTAAAAAAAATCTTTTCTCTACCCTTTTCTACATAAGGGCCATTCTCTGGGTCAATCCCAGATCTCAGGTGGAGAGAATCTACATGTATATCTACATATCTTTATGTGTGTGTGTGTGTGTGTGTGTGTGTGTGTGTGTGTGTATGTGTGTGTGTGTGGCCTTATTCAGAATTTCACCAACAAGGACCCTGAGGATTCTGGCAGCAGAATCAAATGAGCTAAAATATACAAAGTGCCTGGCGCACAGTAGGTACATATAACCAGCCCCATCCCTGTTTCCTGTCTTCTCATACTTCACTCCTCTTTTCCTCCTTCTCCTTCTCTCTGACCCAGGAACACTGGCCTCTTGGCTGATGTTTGACTAAGACCTGATCTCCAGTCTCTGCCTTTCCAATGACTGTCCCCCATGCTGGAGATATGCTCCCCCTTTGCTAGGGTGTCTTTAGCCCCACCCCTCTTGCTTTTGGTTTTACAGCTGTTCAAGGAGGACTAGCACTTCTGGTTTGAGGCCTTGCTGAGCCATTTTCCCACTCCCTGGGTATCTACCTGTCACCCAACTCTCCCTTGTGGCCCCAAGAAGCTGTAGCATGCCCAATGTCCACACTTGGTAAACTGCCTCTGGCTAAGTCAGCTTGAGGGTTACTGAAAGGCCATGGTTGAGGTAGGGGGTGCCAACCTCAAGCACAAGAACTACCCCTCACCAGGGACATGAGAAGAATTTCTTCCAAAGTTCATGAAGGCAACTGAAGCAGGCTCTGGGGAACACTTGGAGCTTGGGCAGACATGGAAGATACCAAGATCATCCACTGAATCCCTGGTCATGCCCAGTCCAAGCTTCCTAGTGACCCCACTTCTAAGCCATGGTTGGGGACAAATGTTCTCTGCCTCTCCCCTTCCCTTCTCTTCCTCATTCTGCCTCCCTTCCCCATCCCAGTTCCTGTCTGAGAGCTCTGCCCTCTTCCTCTCTACTGCTACAGCTTCAGAGCTGGTCTCTGTGCCTTCTTAAAGTGTGATTGCTGCCCCATTTCCTGCTACTCCGTGTGGTCTTTCCCAGTGAGTACACAAAGGACAAGATGTGTCTGTAACCCTGCCCCCATTTCATAAATTAGTAATTCACAGTGGGCCTGGGATAGTAGGACAACAGAACCTCTAATCTTGAGCTGGAGGCAGGGATCTAGGACACGTGGGGTCCTATAGGAGAAGTCTCAAGATTGAGACAGCAGGATCCAATGATAAAGTGGGGGTGGTGCCCTGGGACATTTGGGATTGGGAGTCTGGTCAAGATTCAGGGACATGGACCCAGGCAATAGCTAGGTTTGGAGGGAGGCATGTTCCTGACAGCCATGGAGAATGGTCAGCAGGACATAAGAAGGGAAAAATGATGCCCAAAGGAAGGGGAGCCAGCAGGACCCTAGTGCCTTGTAGGGTCCTGGCCCCCGGTATACTTGGGTCCCATTCCTGAAGAGTTGGCTTCCAGAAGGCAGGGTGATCTCAAGTCCTAGGCTTCCTATTTATAGCCAGCGTACTGAGGGTCCTAAAAAGCCCCTTCCTCTCTGGTTCCTGAACCTCAGGATCAGTCCTTTCTCCCAATGGCTCACTGCCTGTCTCTCCTCTCCAAGCCCTGCCCTGAACTGTAGGGAATGCCCCAAACCCATCTCCTTCACTCTTCTACACTTACTCTCTGACTTAGAACTAAAATGTTCTCCTGCATCATCCTTGATCAAGAACCTCCGTCTCCTGACACTGTGTCCTTCCAATGGTGGCCTTCTACTCTTACAATGTCCTCTCTCCTCACCTCAGCCTCCTGACTTCAGTCTCCTCAACCAACATATCACCTTCTGAAACGAGTCTTTGCTGGAACCTAACACTTTTAGAGCTTTCTCTCTGAGAGCTCTAGACTTATTCCTGCAGAGACTCCTCCTAGTCCTCCAAACTGCATCCTAGGGCTGGGATTCCAACTGGGTCCCAACCCCCCCAACCTGGTCATCCCTGAGAACTCTGCCTTCCCCATCCCTCCACTCCCTTTTCCCCTCCTGCTTTGGGAATTGGACTCTCTTCCTTCTGTGCAGAAAGAAAGCCAGGGTAAAACATGGGCATCAGAGTAGTTGAAATTAGTGGATTCCATAATTGAAAGTCCTGGCAGCAAATGACCCTTAGGTAAACTGAGATTCTGTATGGTAACGTTTATAAGTAGAAGTCCAGATTTGATGGGATGGAGTTTGTCCCAAACCAGGTGGTCCACTTAAAGTTACATGTGTTGCTATTAGGATAGTTGTGATATTTGGCTTTGTATTGATAGGACAGACCTGAATGCAAAATATACATAACGTGTCATGAAGGTGACCTATTTAGAAGTGTCAATATAGGAAATAAAAGTGTAATTAGATCTAAAGTCAGCTACAGTGGCCAATGAATGCAATCACTCCAGGGTGTCAAATTGATAGTTATGTAATGTGATATCATATGTAACATAATTTGGGAATCAATTCAACTGAATCAATGTTATCTGACTGTTAACTTTATGTCATATTAGAAATTCATGCTATCATTTATTATATTCTTGTCATTTTTTGATTCTGAGGAAACCACTGTATATGAAATGCTGCTAATAAAAAACTGGGTTGTAGAGGGTGATGCAACTATACTTTTGCTAAATGTATACTAGATACATTGGACTAAGCTATTCGACACTGGGACAACAACAGTTAGGAACCTAAGAATTTAATTGGGCAGGCTTTGTTTTATAATAAATAGTGATAACTTACTGTTTAGGAAAAGTACAGAAGACCTTGTAAATTCTCCTGCTCTGGGTAGTCCTTTGGGAACTTAACGAGTGTCTTGGGACCTTCTTTTTTGAAAAGATTATAAAACAGCTTAGGAGGGAACTTGCTAAAAGAAGGTCATCCAATTCTGACATTGTAGCCAAGGAGGTGGTGTTGTTTAGAAGCTTATTTCTAAGAAAGAAATGACTTTTATCTGATAGATTGACTACTGATGATGAACATTACAAAACTGAATCCAGAAGAACATAGATGGAAATTATCCCTTTGAGCCTCCTTAGTCTCAGGAAACCCTGGCCTTGATTCAACGTGGGACTCCTTCCTTGATAAGAGTTGACATGGTCAACTGGCATTTGACAGGATGATATTTGACAGGATCACGTAACTGCACTAACCATTGAAAGACATAATTGGCAGAATTTTTCTGTGAGTGTGCTCTATAAATAGGAGAACCATCAGATCATATAGGTGTAACCTAAATAACATCCCTTATGTATAGATTGAAGGGATCAGATGTGGTAGACAAAGTGCCTGAAGAACTGTGGATAGAGATTCTCAATTTTGGACAACAAACTGCAACCAAAAAAACATTCCAAATCAAAAAAAGAGCCAGAAACCAAAATGGTGTCTAATGACATTATAGAAATAGCTGAGGAAAGAAGGAAGGGTAAAAAAGATCTACCTAAGTCAATGCAGAATTCCCAAGAATAGCAAGAAGAGATAAGATTTGTGTGAATGGGAAATGCAAAGAAATGGAAGAAACAATAGAATGGGAAAGATGAAATCTCTTCAAGAAAATCAGAGATATTGTTTCACACGTCCATAAAGTTATGCTTTAGATTCTGTAAACTAGGTTTCAGCAATATGTGAACCGAGAAATGCCAGAACAAGCTGGTTTTTTAAAGAAGCAGAGGAAGTAGGTATCAAGTCATCAACCCTATCACTAAATTCTTTGGATTGTGATGAAACAAAGGGAGTTTCAGAGAAAAATCCTCCTTCTTCATTGCATTTGCCCATTTGATTCACAGCAAAATGTGGCCAGTCCTCAAAGAGATGGGAGTACCAAATAACCTGAGTAACCTGTTTGAGGGCCAAGAGGCAACAGGCAGAACTGAACATGGGACAACTAATTGGTTTCAGATTGGAAAAGGAGGACAACAAGGTTGTATGTTGTCACCTTTTTGATTTAACTTGTATGCAAAGTACTTCATGCGAAGTGCCAGACTGGAGGAAACAAAAGCTGGAATTGAAGTTATCAGAAGAAATATCAACAATCTGAGATATGCAGATGGTACCACTCTGATGGCAGAAAGTGAAGAGGAACTAAGAAGACTCTGATGAGGATGAACAAGGAGAGTGTAACAGCTGGCTTGCTACCTGAGGTACCAGAAGAAACAAGGGCTGTTTCTTAGGCACTGCTTAAGGTCAAACTGTTTGCTTACAATATATTAAAATGTTCGTAATATTAGTAGTTATTACTAATAGCATTCTGAAAACTGTTGCCATTAGGAAAATAGTTTGAAAGAAAGGTTGTGGCTGACTTGTTTATGATGAGGTGATGCTAAAAAAAATATTGGGTAGGAAAAGGTCAAAAGGAGCAATTCTCTAATAAAATGGGGATGGAAGGATCATTTGATTGTTGTCCTTCATTCTCAAAGAGGACCAGAATGACATCACTATGCTAAAGTCGTGTCAATGTATCCAACTGTGGCTGATCAGACCAATATGAGCTTAGAAGGCTCTACCACAGATTGGGCACAGATAGCCCATGTGAACATTTGTGGTGGATAATCTAAATTTGTACAGCCTGCATTTTCTTTGAGTTTGAATTCTGCTTTGCTCATAGAGCACAGCGCCCTTTCTGATGTGGGCATGCCACGCTGATTGGGCGTGTGCCAGTGTCTCTCATGTCCTACAATCAACTCCAAAGACCTCAAGAATGTCCTTGTGTTGTTTCTTCAGACCATCATGTGATCACCTGCCCCATATTTTGCCAAAAATAGTCTTTTTGGCAATCATATGTTTGGCATTTGAACAACATGTCCAGCACATTGGAGTTGCACTCTTAGAAGCATAGTTCGAATGTCTGGCCATTTAGTTCAAGTAAGGACCTCGGTGTCTGGTACTTTATCCTTCCAGGTGATTGTCAGAATCTTCCTAAGACATTTCAAATGGAAGCGATTTATTGTTTCCTGGCATGGTGCTTGTACGCTGTCCAGGGTTAATAGGCATACAGCACAATGGTTCTGCAGACCTTCAGTTTGGTGGTCAGTCTAACACCTCTTTCCTTTCCTTCCCTTTGGAGCCTCCCAAACACTGAACTAGCTCTGGCAACATGTATGTCTACTTTGTTATCAAAGTGTACATTCCTGGAAAGTATACTACCAAGGGAAGTGAACTTATTCACAGTATTCAAAACTGGATTTGCTGTAACCAATGGTTCCAAGTATGGATGGTGTGGTGGTGGCTGATGGAGCACCTGTGTTTCCTTAGTGTTAATTGTTAGGCCAAAATTAGCACAAGCAGCCAGGAATTGATCCATATTTTGTTGCATCTCAGTTTCAGAGGCTGCGTTGAGTGCATAATCATCTGCCAACAGAAAATCATGCACCAACACTCCCTCCATTTTGATCTTGTTTTACAGCATTTTCATATTGAAGAATTTACCATCAGTAATTTACCCATAGCTGACCTTGATGCCATGTTCATCCTCATTGAAAGCATTTGACATCATGACTGAAAACATTATGCTAAAAAGCATGGGAGCAAGCACACAGCCCCATTTCACTTCATTGGTGACCGGGAAGGCAAGAGAACTTTGTCCATTATCTAGAACCTGGGCAAGCATACTGCCAAGAAATTGACAAACAATGCTGATGAACTTCTCTGGGCAACCAAGTTTTGATATAATTTTCCATAATCCCTCATGCCTAACAGTGTCAAAGACCTTGGTCAGATTTACAAACATTGTGTACAGACCTCTGTTCCTCTCCTGGCATTTCTCCTGGAATGGTTGGGCAGCAAACACCACATCAACTGCTCCTTTCTGAAACTACACTAATGCTCAGGTAGATGACCATGTTCTAGGTGAAGGATCAGTCTATTAAGCAGGACTCTGACAAGAATCCTACCGGCAATGACTAACAGAGAGAACTCCCTGTGATTGTCACAGGACAGTCTATTTCCTTTACCCTTATAGAGATGGACAATGGAGGCATCCTTGAACTCTTGGGGGATAATCTCTTCTTGCCATATAATCTGGAAAATTTCAGTCAGATTTGTATGAGAAATGGACCCCTCACCTTATAAATCTCAGTTGGAATGGAATCAGCACTAGGAGCTTTGCTACATAAAAGGAGCCTAATGACCCTCAAAACCTCTTCTTCAGGAGGAAGTTCAGCTAAGGAGGGACTGACTTCAACCTGAGGATAAACAGTCAGTGGCCTCAGCACTGATTGATAGTGGTCTGTTGAGAACACTATGGAAGCGTTCAAGTCATTTCCACAATCATGTCTTTATCACTAATTAATGTGACTCCATCATCACTGATGCACCATAAGTTTTTCATCCATAAATAACTTTCAGGGAATCATAAAAGTGCTTTGGATTGTTCCCATCAGCATAAAGCTGAATTTCATCTGCCTCCTTACTGAGCCAGGGATCCTGCATCTCTCTATGCTTTGCTTGTACTTTACTTTTGATGGAATTAAATGCCGCCTCCTTAGATAGGGGTAAACTCTCCTGCTGGTAAATCCTGTGGATTTCTTGTTTATCACTTGACAGCTTCTGAATTTTCCCATCATTTTCATCAAACCAGTCTTGATGTTTGAGAGTGTTCTTAGCCAGATGAGCAAATGCACTGCTGTACACCAAGCTCCTCCCCCCACAGACTCATGTGACTCAAACTCATGTGTCTTAGACTTCTATGTGATTTAAGTAGCTCATATGGGCCTATTAATGGATGGGAAAGATCTTCCTGTTACGGAAAAATACATTAACAATACACTTGGCCCCAAGATCTTTTGTATCCATTACATAGGTTAATGGGAGTTTAGGGGTAACTAGTGTCAACAAAACTGTACAACAGTATGACAGTAATAGTACGAAATAAGCGCATTAAACAGTATCTTGAGCACAAGTGCCCCAATTCCCCCTTTGAACGAATGGGGCACAAAATCTTAGACTAAGAGGTGAAGGTCTCTTATTCCATAGTTACTTCCTGTCGAAATTGGACACAGAGCTGTCCCTTCCCCATGAGGTCCCATTTGAGAGGTCATTTCTTTAGCTGGCATCCAGAGTTTGGTCGTCATCAGGTCTAGGGGTGACACATCACAGTCGTGAACAGGGGCTGACATCCGGCTTAAGCAATCAGACATCTGCAGGGGGAGGGTACTAAACCTGCAGGAAACAAATCTAGCAAATAAGTTTAGCAGATAGAAAGCCAAAAAGAAACAAGGGGACAATAACTGGAAGGAAGGTAGATATAGGGTCAGCTATGCTTTTGGAGTTCTTGAACCCACTATCATTGCCTCATTCTTGGTAGAATATGTGAGTTAAGGATACAATTTGGTAATCATCTTCTCTTAAATAAACACTTATGGTGTTATCTTTCCTGTCTACTATGATTTCCACAGCCTTTGGAACACTGTCTGACTTCCATTTTATTCATACTTTAGCTCCTACTTTTCTTCTATTGGTAGAACCCAACCCTTCAGCTCCCCTCCTAGTTATTTCAGAAGGAAGATCAGTTTTCACAAGAGGTATTATTCCACAAGGAACAATAATCACTTGAACTATTCGATCATTTTTACATAACTCTATAGGTGCATCTCATAAATTTTGGAATACAACAATAATTTGTCCTTGATTATTAGAATCTGTCACTCCAGTCAATACACCCTGATTTAGGTAATATTCATACAAAATGATTTTTAGGGATCCTCATACATATTTCTTTTCTATCTAACCTAAAGTCCTGTAACAATGTAAATCATATGCTGCCGACCCAGATGTCCCTGGATATGGTGACATCTGGTCTCACATTTCAATACTCAATATTTGGGATCTTATGTGTTTGTTGTTTTCTAATTTGCAGATTTGGGGTCATCATTCTAGCTAAAGGTGTATTTCCCCCCAATGGTCTATTATTCAAATTATGTAAAGCAGTGAACAAATTATCTTTCCAATATTGATAAGAATTGTTAGAATTTAACATCCTTAACTGTTCTTTCAAAACTCCATCCATTCTTTCAATTAACTCAGATGCTTGTGGATAATATGGAATACGATATTTCCATTGTATGCTGTTTCATACACAATATCTCTTCATTTTGCTACCTTTGAAATGTGACCCATTGTCACTTCGGGAGTTTTTCAGGTGTTTTACTGTGTTGCATTCATATATGGACAAGTCACTAGTATGCCTGAATAGGTATCATCACAAGTACATATAAATTTGCATCCTTTATCTCAGGGGAGGGGGTCCCATGTAATCTATTTGTACACATTGGTTCTGCTCTACCTCAAGTTCATCAGGGGAATCCATCATCGTCATGATTGTTGAGTCACCAAAATTAGGAGACAGAAATAATCTCACCTTAATGAGAAGTTTCTTGACTGTCACAGGCAGTGGCCTCATTGTAGTCTGAATATATGCCTGTTAGTGGCCTGTGGTAGAACACAAAATTTCCCTAAAGTGCCCCCATTTTTATACCCCCGATTAAACAAATCTTAATCCTTCACCAAAGATTGCTCCCCAGTTGACATAATATTGACATGAGGGCTTCTCTTTCTCCTGAAGGCATTCCATTTCTGAGAAACCCTAAATCCAAATGGATTCTCTCATATAGTTCTGTAGATCAAAAACCTATTGCCTCCTTTTTTGATTTTTCAAGCTGGAGGGTTGATATGAATTATTTTCCTCATCTCACCTTTCTCTTATAGTCAGACACAAAATATAACCTTCACCAGTGACCTCCATGTTCTAGAGAAAGATGTACCCACTGAGCACAAAGAAGATTTCTTTTCATCATAGATCCTCTGATGAGAGGATAAGATATTATCTCTGGCTGAAAAACTTCCCACATTGATTCCATAGATGACTTGTACCCAGAGTGCATTTTCTGCTAAGAAGCTCTGTACTCCATTTCAATGACTTCCCTTATTCAGGTCAGTTATAAGATTCCTATATCTCCCATAAATTTTCTGAGGGTAAACAAAGACTGACTTTTGCCAGACTTTTGACTTTTCCTATAATGTTTACATTCTTAAGGTTTCCCTCCAGTGTGCATTCTCTGATGTAAAATAAGACTGGCACACCATTTCAAAGCCTTTCCACACTGATTACATGCATAAGGTTTTTTTTCCAGTGTGGATTCTCTGATGTTCAACAGAAGTGTCCTTCTGTGCATGTCTTTTTAAATTGATTACATTCAGGAGGTTTCTCTCTAGTGTGTGCTCTCTGATGCATAATAAGATGAGTCCCCTATATAAAAGTCTTTCCACATTGATGACATTCATAAGGTTTCTCTCCACTGTGGATTCTCTGATGTGCAATAAGACACTTCCTCTCTGTAAAATCCTTCCTACATTGTTTATAGTCATATTTTTCTGCAGTGTGGATGCTTAGCAACAGCTAGCTCAGGTTTAGGTTCAATGTTGGAATGAAATGAGGTCTTCACAAATCATTCAACATTAAAGAAAGGAGGTTGATTTGGCCCTAAGACAGCGCACTAAGAACACAGGGACACTTTTCTGAATTAGCCTTCTCTCAGGTCCAGGTGGAAACCTGGCTGGTTAATGGGACAGGGCAGGGTGACTCCAAAGAAGCCTCCATGTTAATGGAGCCACAACTCCCTAAGGATGGGATTTTAAGGGCCCTTTGGTCACCAGGAAGCCACTTCAAGGGAGACAAGGGCCAATCAAATCCCAGAGACAGCTTTTTTGCCTTTTAGGGAAAACTAATCCTTTTTCTGGGGAAACCAGAGATCCTTGGTCCCATCCCATACCACCCCCCCACCAAGATCCAGGGATCTTCTAAAAGACTTTCCACCATTTCCTAAGTTTTAGGATTTGATTGAACAATTATCCTGGCCCAGGGAATACAAGACGTGGAGAAAAAAAATACTTGGCCTCACCAATGAATAACCAAAGGAAAAAGGAAACAAAAAATGAGGAGCATGAAAAAGTCAGGAATTCTATACTTCCTTGTGAGCTGAGCCCCAGATTTTAATCATCTAGTTCTGGTGCAAATACAGTGGAACAACACTAAAATGTAATTGGGAAATATTTTACAAAATAAAGATGCAATAAAACATAAATAATGTTACTATGTGGTTTTTTTAAAGTCATTCTACAGCCTAGGGATCCTTCCATACAGAGCCTGGCAGGTAGCAAGTGCTTGTTAATTATCTAAATGACTGATAAAAGTATAACTGATCAGGGAGCTGACGATGAAAATGATAAACAGGAAATTTTTCCTGGCTCCCCTAGAAGAGACTAGATGGCGTGTGGTGTACACTTCTAGATGGAAGTGGGAGATGGCTTAGGAGTTAGGAGTTAGAAGTCAGTTGTCAGAAGCTGTGTCTAGAGGCAAAGAGGAGGCAAGTGAGAAGGGCAGTTTAAAAACCATGAAGATCTTTAGGTAAGACTGTTGTGACCAGGAAGAAAACACTCCTGGGAGACAGAGGCAGATGAAGACACTGTGTTTCCTCTACTGGATTTTCTCCACTCTGAGTTGTCCCCATTTTGATTCCAGCTAACTGTGGTGAAGGCTTCCCTGCTGAGCTCATTGTGTCCAACTGGGGACTCACCGTCCAGGATCTGACAGCAGCCTGCCCTCCCAGCCTTATTTCCCATCAGTGCCCTCAAGACTTCTTGACCTCAGATGAACTGTCCCATTCACCCTCCCTCCACCTGGAAGCAGAGGATTCAAGGTCAAATCTCCTTCTGCTGCTAATATTAGAATTTGGGCAAGTCCTATCACTTCTCTGGACCTCATCTTCTGAACTTGTAAAGAAGAGTTTTTATCTCTAAATTCCCTGTCACAGGTTCAGTGTCCTGTAGGATTCCCCAGGGCATCATGGGTACAGGAATAGGAGGACTTTTCTTTTAAAATGGCCAAGTCCTCCCTCATACTACTGAGGAAAACAATTGACCCCAGAAGAAGGAAAGTGTCTTACTTCTCCTTTAGACAAGTCCCCAAGTCTGCTGCCCTCCATCTTAAACTCTTGAAAAATGAGGAATATTTCCCTCTCCCATAAAAAAAAAATCAGTCTCCACCCTATGACTTATATCCTGTGCTTTCCTACCTCTATACCTTTGTCCATACCATTCCCTATTCCCAGCATTCCTTTCCATCCTGAAACCAGTGTGTATGTAACATAAATTTTAGTGTGTGCAAGGTGGATCTTCCTTAGTTAATTTTTCCCAGGCTCCTGGCCTGAAAAACAGTTTTACTAAATTTGGCATCATTATCTAAAAATATAAACATTTTTGCTTAAAGTCATAAACATGTAATGCACAGGCACTGTGCTGAGTTGACACGGTATTGCTAAAACTGAAAGTAGCTTGATGAAACTACTTCTTGGTGAGATGCCTTCTTTGTTTGCCATCCTACAGATTAAGTAGTCACTAGCCAAAGGGAGCCACTGTCTTTCCTCATTTCTTGCCAGCTGCTGCTTGGAGTAACAAACTGGCATGAATCTGCTGGCTGTCCTTCCATTGTCTTCCTTTGGTTTGGCTGATTCCAGGGTGAACCTGCCTGGAGCTGAGCTCCTGCATCACACAGTGAAAATCCTGCTCATCCTATTCAACTCTGCTCAACAAATGGCACCTTCCAAGCTGGATTGTCACAGCACATCATTTGGAAGTGATTATTCCATGCACAGGCCCCCAGTAGTCCTTTGTGGACTCTTCTGTTCACTGTATTACAGCTGCTGCTATCTTAGAGTGATTGACTCTACCTAGGATTGGGGGCAGGGCCCAGACTGTGCTTACTTGCTAACTTGTGCCCCACCCAGGCTCTGCACGGACCATGAGGAGAGCTCCTAGGCATCAGGAGGAGTTCCATGCTCTGGGACCTCCCCTCCCCCAGCCTCTGGATGCTGGAAGCCACCCTGCTTCTTCCTGCTCATCTTCTCCAGGTCCTGGATGCAAGGACAAAGTCCCCCAGCCCCCAAACACTAGACTAAGGAACTTCCCCCATTTGCCCCCAGAGCTGTCTGTCTTCTCACAAGAGTCCGGGGAAGCAGTCAGTGTAATGAATGATCATTCTTAGACCGCCCCCTGCCCCCAGTCACTCCATTGTCAGATCTACCTTCCCTGGGACACCACTCCTGCAGCTTCAGTCTCACCTGTCCATAGGATTCCTCCCCGGATACAGTTTCCCTTCACTCTTACCCCTTCCTCACCCCCTCCCATTAGCCCCAACATTCCCGAGTACAGGAGAAGTGAAGTGGCTTGAGATCCTTTTCCCCTGGAAACTACTGCCCAGTCTGGACCAGCCCACCTCACACTCAGCCTTCTCCCCCAGCCTGAGTTCAGTGAGGTGGGCGCTTCCAGGACCAGCTTCCCTCGACAGCTCCAGGCTCTCAGCCAGACCCTGCACCCCCACTTCGGAACCTGTTCCTCCAGCCCTCTTTACTCCTATCAGAAATACCTATTTCAGTTGCTGGCATCTCCTGGCCCCAAATAGACTGAATTCAGGAAGCATCTGCCTGAGTTCAAAGCTGTACGACCTGTTTGTCTCAGTTTCCTGATCTGTAAAATGAGAGAAGGAAAGGGGGGAAAAAGGAAATGACCATCCCAGTATCTTTGCAAGAAAACCCCCAATGGGGTCATGGAGAGTTAGACAAATGGATGAGGACAACAAGAAACCTTTTCCTCCTCTTCCTCCTCACTTGCCCCATTTCTTCCCCAAAGGCTTGATGAAATGCCTAGATGCAGTAGTCATATGTTCAGTTTTGCAGTGATGACTCTTAATCATAGGTGAGACAACTACTGCTGTCTGTGAGATTGCACCTGAGATAAATAAGTCTGTTTTCTATAAGTTTTTCTACCAGACACAGAGTCAGCCTCTTTCCTGAAAGGAGCCAGTCAGGAGTCGGAAGGGAGTCAAAGTCTTGCTCACTCCCAGAAGCTTTTGCTGGTGTTTGCTACCTGACCGTTCTGAGCTGTGGACCTCAGAGTGCCTTAAACTAGTGCTGTAGTCAGCTGTTCCTGCAAAGTGTAAAGGCTGTCAGGTCTCTACCCTAACCTCTTGATGAACTTCCTCTTTTACAATTTCAAGTGTAAATCGGCCCTGCCTCTCCTGGGCTGTGGGTTCCTTTGGCTTTTATATTAGGTTCCACTTCACTACTGTCTGTTTTTCTCCCAATCAAATTTTTCTGCTTTCAACTCAGTTTGGACTCCTCTGCATTTTGAGGTGTGGGCTTAGCCTTGTAGACATTTCATTCACCCTTTGAGATGAAAAGGACCAGTAGCATGATGAGGGTGTGAATTCTATTTACGTGAGGCAGGGCTGGGCTAAGTCATCTGCCTGACTCCTCCAGAGTCATGGGAGTCCTGAGGGGAAAGAAAAAAGTCAGAACAGCTGGTGATGGCCCAGTCCACCAACTCTCCCTGGAGAGTCATCCAAGAGGATCTAATTACCAATAGCACAACCAGTTCAAAGTGTCCCGGAGGGCATTTAAGACAGGGGCCTAAGGATTAGGAATGATCCTTGTGGTTGGTAATGATGTCAGAATCTTTGTCAGCCCATGGACCCTACTACTCATTTCCTTCTCTAGTAGATTAAAGCCAGCAGAAGTCAAGTAACTTTCCAAAAGTCACATGGTTAGTAAACTTCTGAGAATTTGAACTCAGGTCTTCCTGACTGCAGGCCTAGTGCTCTGTCTGTTTTTGTTACTCTTGACTTTCTCCCACTCTTGGGGAATCTTTCTTCTCTTTCCCTTTCACTGCATTCCCCCACTTTTCCTCACATGCTAATTACTCAATTCATTTTGTTTTGCTAGGTGCTACTCATGACTTACCCTCTCACTTGGACATCTCTGGGTCCACTTTTCCCTTTTTCTTTGCCCACTGTCTACCACCACCACCATCACTCCTTAGTAGTAGTAGGGACTCCTCCTCCTACTGTTCCTACATCTACTAGTGTTGCTGCTGCTGCTGCAGACACCCCAGCTCTCGGCTCTGGGCAGTGTCTTTGCTCAGCCCCCATCTTTGAAATTCTCACTGATATTGCTGCTACTATTATTGCAATGCTAGCCAGCATTTTTTTTTCAAATTCAAAGTTTTCAGATCACTTTATATATGTTATCTCATTTGACCACCCCAATAAACTGTGAGATATGTACTTATCCCCATTTTATAGACAGGGAAACAGACCGGGGCATACATCTAATGAGTGCCTAAAGCAGGATTATAATTTCTCTTTTTGACTCCCAAAGCCAGCACTCAGTTTACTACATGTCTTGGCTGCCCAGGTGATCTCAGCAGATCCTTGGGTTGGACTCTAATCTGTATGCAAGTGACTCTCCCAATCTGCAGATTTGGCTATCCTCTCTGTTCTGAGCTCTGGTCCTGATTCAAGAATTGCCTTTGGACCACTTCAGCTAGGGTGGTATCTTGAACTCTCCACACTCATAATAGAACTCATCTTCCCCATGAACCCATCCCTCTAACCTTCCCAAATTATGTTGAAGACAATTTTTGACTTATCTAAACTCACAAATTCAGTCATCTCTCCCTCTCCTCTCTCTTCCTCCACAACTGATCAGTTTCCATGTCTTTCCAATGCCACAGCATCTCTTCTTTCTTTCCACTCAGAGGACCACTACACTTTGTAAACTATCATTACCTTTTTCCTGGAGTAGTGCAATAACCTCTCATGTTCTTGTCCTTGCTTCAGTCTCTGCCCCTGTAATATGTCCTTCACACAGCTGCCAAAATATTCTTCCTGAAGTAAAGACTGAATCCTGTCATTTCACTGATCAAGAATCTTCAATGGCTCACTATTCTATATAATTACTATAATATATAGTATAAAATGCTATAAAATGCAGAGCCTCTATGCAACATTGAAATCTCTAACCTTTTCTGGATATTTCATTGGACTACATTCCATTCATGGGGGCAGCTGGGTGGTGAAGTGGATAGAGTTCTGGGCTTGGAGTCTAGAGGACCTGAGTTCAAACTCACTCTCAGACATTTGCTAACTGCATGACCCTGGGCAAGTCATCTAACCTCTGTTTGCCTCAATTTCCTCAACTGTAACATTGGGACCCTGGAGAAAGTAACGGCAAACCACTCTAGTTTCTTTATTAAGAAAATCCCATAAAATGGGGTCATAAAGATGCAGACATGATGAAATGACTTAACAACAACAACATTCCTACTTGCTGTTTCCTGCCCTTGACCCTCAATCTCCCACTTCCATGCCTTTGGATAAGCTGTCCTTCATGTGATGGAGTTCTAATAGAACTGCCTCCAGCCCCAATATTCTAACTACCTACCTAGCTCTGCTCCCCTTCAGTATCCTAATTTCTTCATACATGCCTCACTACTCACTAGAATAGCAGATGTGGCTCTGAACTCTTAGTTCCCATGTGATGGGATCCTAGTCACTGCCCTTAGACCTATTTCCACAGAAACAGGTGTGTTCTTGTACTGAACCACAATCACATCATCTATTTAACCCAAGAGAGGACCATAATACCCAATTGTCTATCCTGACCAGAGAGGACCACAGTAACTAGTCAATCAGAAGACAGCACCACTAGGATGTAGAGTAGGATGCTGGACCACAAAACCATAGAAAGGGCCCACCTAGGATAGCTCCTGTGCAGTAATAGTAAAGAACTGATCTTGAGTGAACTTATGACATTGAGAGGCTTATTATAATATAATTACCATCTATACAACCCACCCCCAACTGTAGGCATTATGGGTAATCACATGCACTTCCACTGAGGCTGGGACCCCTCCTCTATTACCTAATCCCTTAACAAACTCCTCCTGCTTTTTTAATACTAATCATATTCTAATTTTCTATGTAAATTTTGATTGCGTTAATAAGAATCATGTTCTCTATAAGATTATATGTCTTGCCTTACTGAGAATGATAAATTCCTCTAAGGGACTTGGCCACTCATCAGAGTGTGAAACCTCAAAACTATAATAAATCTTTCCAGCTGGCTTGGAGTCTACCTTAGTCTTTGAAATTCTTTAGAGCTATCCCACCACAACTCTCCCTAAACTTCATCACATATTTGGAATGCTCCTTCTCCATTCTCTGTAGCTTTGGCTTCTTTCAAGTTACCACTCAGGTGTCATCTTCCCTCAGAACCATTCCCTGCTCACCTTGCTTGTTACTGTTCTCTTCCTCCTCACGTTACCTTGTGCTAACTTGTTTAGAAGCTGCGTGTCCTACTGAAATGTGAAATGTAAGCCTCTTGTCAGCAGGAGTCATTTTTTGGATTTGTCTTTTTATCCCCAGCTCATTTCCTTGCCCATAGTATGACTTTAAAAGGGCCTGTTCAATGGAGCTGTAGTGGAAAGCTCACTGGACTGGGATTCTGGCACTTTTCTGTTCCCTGGGACTTAACTTCTTCCTCTGTGAAAGGAGTGGGTTGGGCTAGATGATGTCCATGGCCCTTTCAGCTCTAACTCCCATGAATCTTCTCTGTAAAAAAAAGGGTAATGCTCACACATCCCAGGGTTCTTGGGAGGACAGAATCAGAGAGTGTACTGCCAACCTGAAGCAAACACCAGAGACAGCTGAAGCAGCTTCTGCCTCCACTACTGGCACCAGCAGCAGCAGCAGCAGCAGTTGAGAATGCCTGTGAGGGAGAGCACACATAGGTCTGGACTAGTGTTTTTCCCTTGCAGGGCTTATGATCAGAAAGCCTGGCAGGCCCCTTTCCATCTCTTCCCCTTTTCCCCCTCATCTCTCCTTCCAAGGGGAGGAATACCCAGTGCCAGTCAGGGCATCAATAGCTGTCCCTCTGGAAGCAGACACTTTCCAATCTAGAAAGTGGCTAAGAAGCCAGGGCAACCAGCTCTCTGAGGAAAGGCCTGACCGAGGCCCCCTTTTTTCTTCCTCCCATTTCTAAAGGGTGGCACATTTTCCTTTTCCCAGGGGCTCCTGACTGCTGCTCATGCCACTGACTGGACCAAGGTCCCAAGTCAGCCCCAGAGAATATCTTCCAGTCAGCAAGGGCTTTCCTTCATGACCTCCTAAGTGTAGATAGACTACACTGGCTTAGGTCAAAACTCAAGGTAGCTTTATATAGCAATCTCCTCCCTACCCCTGCCTTTTTTTTTTTTTTTTTACAAAATAAAAGTATCACAGTTTAAGACTTTATTAGTTGAACATTTCAAATAATTTTCAGACTTCTGAGGTTTTCCATTTTTATAAAGTTAATTTTTTAGGTGGTAAACTAAGATATTATCATTGCACTGCCCAAAATGAATGATGCTGAGAATTACTACAACAAATGTTTTAGTACTTCTAATTTTTGCACACAGGTTATTTTCATGTTTACACGGAAAAAGTTCAAATGCATAAAGGGTTGGGAAAACTAGACTCTGTGTGTCATACACTGATGCTGACTGAGGGTGGACCAGATTTATTGTCAGTTGGACCAGTTTTACCTTGTCAGGATCATATTTTCTTGGCTAAACTTCACTTTTATATTTAAAAACTGGAAATAGTTATGTGGAAAGGATCCAGCAGTTTTGGTAATGGCTTTGCTTCCTCGTCTTTCTCCACCTCCCTCTCTAAAGAAAAAGGATCTTTACGCCTTTCAGCTGCAATATTTGACATCAGTCAGGTGTCTGTGGAGAAGAACAGAGAGTAGGGGTGAGACCCAGACTGGTGGGTGGCTGTAGGGGGAGCCTCAGGGGCAAGGAGAGAGGGAAACATGGGGGAAGGAGAGGTGGCATTGAGATGGGCAGGGTCGAGATGGAATACTGGAGGAATCTCCTGTCCCTTTGCCTCACTCATCTTTCCTCTAGTACTTTCTCCCCAGGCCGTGTCCTGGCAGATCCAGGATGTAATGGCAGTCACTGGACAGGTGGTGCAAGACACAGTGAGAAGCCTGAAAACTGTGCAGAGTTTGGAGTCAGAAAAGGATGAAACGAGTCCAGGAGGGCTGAGGAGGAAAGTGGGCCCATCAAAGACAGTCCAGTGTGGAATGTGGGTGTGAAGTGAATATTCTCTCTTCCTCCCTGACCTCTGTTCATACTGAATCTGCTGGCTTCCCCATGCCCAGGGACTGCCTTCCTGCCCAGCATCTTAACACAGACTCAGGAAGGTCCAGACTCCCAAGGGTCCCATGCAAGGAAACAGAATTCCCAAGATATTAAAGTAAGCCAACTTTACAGAGGGGAGATTGCCACAAAATGAAGGGCAGTCAGACAGGATGATGGAAACAGGTCTCCTGGGCTCCTGGGGGGACGTGAGCATCACGATGGGATCCCAGAGGGAATGGGCCACCCCTTCCCAAACCAGCAGTCTGATGGGTTTTTATAGAGTTCTCTGGGTCTAACAAGACCAGGCACTGAGGCAGGGACCAAAGAGCCTGGAGCCAGGGAGTGATTCATGCTTGTGGTGTCCTGTGTCACTGGAGGCCATTGGGTATTCAGTCCCTGTGGGCAGATAAAGAACTTTGGGCAGTTCCTGTTGGTTTCACTCTGGAGGAGTGACTCCACTTCCTGTAGGAGGTTTGGAGCATCCCTTGGGCTTCTTCCTTGATCTGCGTCAGGGAGACTGCTGTATCCTTTACACTCAAATCTTTCTATGAACTAGATGGAGGGGTGGTGAGGCTCTAGGCAGGGAGATTACAGGCAGGAAGCAGCGTGTCTCAGTTCAAGCACCCACCTCAGGCAAAGCCCTAGGTGTCCCATCCTCATGAAGGCTCCAGAAAGAGTTGGCTTCTGCCTTTAGAAATGAGGTCTGCGAAGCAAAGGAGGGAGAAGGAACTTTGAGATCATTTATGAGGACAATGTCTTTATATATATGTATACAGAAACAATCGAATTACAATGTACCAAAACGTATTTTACAATGTATCGACTACAATACATTACAAGGTACAATTACAGTGTATCAAAATACATTCAAAATAGATGAGAAAATTTAGTCCTGAGATGACCTGATCCCCTTGTCACACAGCAAAATGGAGGGAAAGGGAACGAGACCCAGATTTCTCCCCTTTCTTCTGTTTTAGGAGAGGGCAGAGCTGAGATCCACGAGTGGAGAAAGGGGGCGTTCTTAATTTCCCAGAACGTTTGATTTAGACGTTGTCCCGTCTCAGTCAATGAGAACTCGAGATGCTTAAAGTCCCTGGTTTTTAGCGGATCTGGTTAGGGAAAGTTTCTACTGTAGGAAAAAAAAAACCCTCAGGCTTTCTCTTAAAGCTTAGAACTTCCCAGGCCGTAGTAAAATCCTGTGATCATCCTATGTCTGGAAGCTCGAGGATCTTTGACTTTTCTTAGCCCTGAGTTAGAGGAGGCAGGGATAGGAGTGAAACTTCGAATATGGGGGTGCTTAACCTTGTTTGTGTCTTGGATCCCTCCCACTGTCTGATAACCATCAGGGACCCTTTGGGGAACAATGTTTTCAAATACATCAATAAGACATCTAGAACGAAATAGATGCGATTCCCCAACCCAGCCTTGGACCCCAGGGTCTGTAAAGTGGTAGATAAGTAGCTGCGAACCTCTAGCTCCTGCTACTAGAGCCCCGAGATTTCCAGAAAGGACTCCCCGCTTCTCCACTCCCCCGCTGTTTTTCTCTCTCCTCTCCTCATTTCGGCTTCCCTTTATTTTCCCGACCCTGCCTCTTTCGCAGAATCTCAGCTTCTTAGATGATGTTTTAGAGGTGAGACCTGAGGAAAAGAGAGAGAGCAGGTAACTAGCCCGAGGTCACACAGCAATGACCAAAGGTCTCCTGCCCCGGGGGGCGCTGTGCTTTTCTCTAACTCGCTTCACCTGTTTGCTGCCTTTTCCGGTTAGAGGAGGGAAGCTTTCCGGTTAGGTGAAGGAGAGTGGGAGATGGGGAAGAGGACCTGAATGCCTTTCAACTAAGGACTTTCCCGAACCTCCCCTCCCGAAAGGAAGCCAAGGATGGAATTCCTGATTCTTCTTATCCTATTCCAGCAAAAGGGAAGAGCTCACGTGATCAGTCAACTCTCCTGCATCCCCCCTATCTTGGCCTGTTTAAGGCGGCTTCAACCGACAAGCGTTTGAATTTGGCGCTCTCTGCCGTCCAAAGGTAACCCGTTCCGCCCCTTCCCTTGGTCAAACAAGGTCCTATCAATGGAAGGGCATCTTTGGGACTTTGTCTCAGGAAGCAGAGGGAAACGCACCAGGAGTGGGACCTCACAATGCTTCCTCTTCTCATCCTTTCTGCATACATTCTGCTTCTGGAAAAGCTTTTCAATTTCATTCAATCGAAGGGATCAATTTTATCTTTTCTAATTTCCTCGCTGCCTTGTGTGGTTAAGAATTCATCTCTTACTTGAGGCTTTAAAATGAATATGATCTGTCTTCCAACTGAAATTAAAAGGACATGATCTTCAGGATTTAAGGGATGTTGGCATAAGATGCTGGTCCAAGGCTCATTTCTGTCAGAGCACTGTCCTGTTTTCTCAGTAATTCTCCAATGTGGAATTCTGTTCCACATCATTTATGTTTTTAAGTTAATTGATCAAGAAGAATTCAGGTAGGCAGGACTGGGAGGGGGTCATTATGGAGTAAATACCACAGAGATCCTCCTTTCCACTGCCCTAGCAGCTTGTCTTTCTGTCCCCAAATCTTCTCTTTCCCATCTAAGGGACTGTCAGACAGGCCCTAAGACTCCAGAAGAACAAATCTCTAACCAGAAGCCATTTCTCTTGTGGATGCCTGGCAAGGGTATAACAGATTGGCTGAGTGGGGAATCTGCTTCAGACTCAGATCAGAGATGAATAAGGGGATATCTGCCAGAGGACCTAGGTGTCTCCCCAGTAGACCAGTCCTGGGAACACTGGAGGCAGGCCTGGAGGTGGGGAAGTGCCCATTTGGGGGCCTCTTTTATCTCTTCTTGGATTTAGAGACTGGACTGGAGTGGGAGGAGGAATTATAGTCCCAGTTGTAATTTGTTGCGTCTCCAATACAAACCAGTGAACTTCTGAGACCTTAGTGTGGTCTCCTTTCTTCAATCCCTCACCGAAAATATTTTTCTTTTCCAGGTGAAAAAGAAGGGGACTTCTTCAGGCTGCAGGTGTGAAGGCTACACATTGAGAGTGGAAGAAAGGGGCCACCTCATAATGTCTCTGGGGCCTGAGCAATGAGAAGGAAGAGAGGCTTAGCCCAGTAGCTTTTCCTTGGTGTCCCCTTCCCTTCCCATATCCTGGTTCTGGGATGCATGTCCCTCACTGGGTTGTTTCCCTCCTTTCTCTCCAGGCAATGACAGTGCACAGGGGTCAGATGTCTCTCTCATAGCCAAAAGTGGGACTCGGGGGCCTGAAAAGAGGGGGGAGGCTGGGGTAATAAAAGCAAGGAGGAGGGTCTGTGGGAAGTTGGGCTGAGGATTGACTGGGTGGTGAGGCAGGCCCTTCAGAATTATGGGAGGCTGGAGGACAGAAGGCACTTGGAGGATCCCCGTGAATGTCTTTCCTTCTTCAGCTTGAGAGAATTGCTTGGTATGGACCTGAGACAGAAAACCAGTCTGCAGTCCCTGTGTTGTTCCTGTTGACCCCAGACTTCTCTCCCTCGCCTTGGCCCCTGGGACCCTCCCTGGACTCTATTGGCCCAAGCCCAGGGCAGCCTCATCAGGGCCCTCACCCTGCTCTCTTATGCCTCCCTCCCCTGCCTTCTTTCTTTCTGCCTGTCTGTCTCACTCTGCAGGGAGACAACCAGCAGTGAGGATCAGAAGGCTTTCTGTGTTTTGCTGGCCTGACCTCTGGGGTCTCTGACTCCAAAAACATCCTAATGAATGTTAGATTATCTGTTCTTGAGTCTTCAGCTTTTCTGCGCAATCTCAGCAGAGCTTCCCATTGGGTGGGGGATTGTGGGAGAGAGTATGACCACGTGGAGATGTTTTGGTCATGGGAAAGAGGAAAGAAATGAAAGTCTGGAGACATCTGAGAATCTTTTTTTTTTGCTCAGCTGAGTCGGTGAGTGCAGGTGGGGGCTGGGGCCAAAGGGAGAGGAACCTGGGGGAGGGCCAGACATTAGTCTTTGGTTTGTAGTGCTGGGGTGGGGGTGCATCTGTGGACAGGGTCTATTTAGATTGTTCCAGGGCTTCAGATAGAGCCCAGGGTATGTACTCCTCCAGGAACTGGAGTCATGCCCAGACAGGCTACTGGGTGTTGAGACCCTCGGCCAGCCATCAGCACTAACCTTCAGAGAGTTCCAATGCTCTCTGTTTGGTTGTCATTTTCTTTCTTTCTTTTTTTTTTAAAGATACTTCCCACTTTTTTTCTTTCTGAAAAATTAATTTATTTGTTTTCAGTTTTCTCCAATCACTTCCATGTAACTTAGATTTTTCACTTTCCCTTCCCCACCTTACCCTCTCCCTCCCTCCTCCCTCTCCGAGATGGAATGCAATCTTGTATAGGTTCTACACATGCATTCTTACTAAATACATTTTTACCTTAGTCATGTTGCATAGAAGAATTAAAATAAGTGGAGAAACCATGAAAATAAAACAAGAGAAAATAGTCTCCTTCATTCTATGATGCCATTCCATAGTTCTTTCTCTGGATGTAGAAGGCATTTTGCCTCAGGAATCTATTGGGAATTTTTTAGGTCCTTACTTTGCTATGAAGGACTAAGTCTACCAGAAAAATTCCTCACACCTCATGGTTGTTGCTGTGTACAAAATTCTCCTGATTCTGTTCCTTTTGCTCAGCATCAGTTCATATAAGTCTTTCTAGGTCTCTCTGAAGTCCTCCTGTTCTTCACTTCTTATAGCACAATAGTATTCCATTACATTCACTTACCACAACTTGTTCAGTCATTCACCAATGGATGGGCATCCCCTCAATTTCCAGTTCTTGGCCACCACAAAGAGAGTTGCTATAAATATTTTTGTATATGAGGGACCCTTTTCCATTTTCATGATCTCTGGAATACAGGCCTAGAAGTGATATTGCTGGGTCAAAGAGTATGCACATTTTTGTGGTCCTTTGGGCATAGTTCCAAATTGCTCTCCAGAATGGTTGGATCAGTTCACAGTTCCACCAACAATGTATTAGTGTTCTAACTCTCCTACATCTTCTCCAACATTGATCATGTTCCTGTTTTGTCATGTTAACCCATCTGAGAGGTGTGATGTGGTACCTCAGAGTTGTTTTGATTTACATCTCTCTAATCAGTAGTGATTTAGAGAACTTTTTCATAAGACTATATATAGCTTTAATGTAGCCTCTGAAGCTGAGATGCAACAAAGTATGGCTCAATTCTCTGCGGCCTGTGCTAGTTTTGGCCTAATAATTAACACCAGGAAAACACAAGTGTTCCATCAGCCACCACCACACCATCCATCCATGGAACCATTGATTACAACAAATGGAGAAGTTTTGAATGCTGTGGGTAAGTTAACTTACCTTGGTAGTGTACTTTCCAGGGAAGTACACATTGACAATGAGGTTGATGTGCACATTTCCAGAGCTAGCTCAGTGTTTGGAAGGCTCCAAAGAAAGGTTTAGGAGAGAAGAGGTATTAGACTGATTACCAAATTGAAGGTCTACAGAACCATTGCATTGACTTCATTGTTGTATGCCTGTGAAACATGGACAGTCTACCAGTGCCATGCCAGGAAACTGAATTGATTCCATTTGAACTGTCTTAGGAAGATTCTGAGGATCACCTGGCAGGATAAGGTACTAGACACTGAAATCCTTGCTTGAGCTGAACTGCCAAGCATTCAAACTATGCTTCAGAGAGTGCAACTCAGATAGACTGGCTACCTTGTTCTAATGCAAAATGTGCACTTGCCAAAAAGACTATTTTATGGAGAACTCACATGGGACAGGCGATCACATGGTGGTCAGAAGAAGCGATACAAGGACACTCTCAAGGTCTCTCTCAAAAACTTTGGATTTGACTGTGCAACATAGGAGACACTGGCACAGGACCGCTTAGCATGGCATGCCCACACCAGAAAGGGTGCTGTGCTCTTTGAGCAAAGCAGAATTGAGATAGCACAAAGTAAATGCAGGGTGCGCAAATTTGGATTACTCACCCGAAATATTCATATAGATTATCTGTGCCTAACCTGTGGTAGAGCATTCCCAGCTTGTATTGGTTTGATCAGTCACAGTCAGACACACCAAAACTTCACTTTATCATGGTGATATCATATTGGTGCCCTTCGAAAATGAAGGACAACAACCAATCAACCAAGCCACCAGCTCTCACTACCTGATCTGGCTATTGTCATAGCAAAGTAGAATTGTATTAAGATCTATTTTGTCAGAGATTTTTAACAGAGAAGGGGATCTCTGCAAACAACCTGAACTGGAGAATCAAATTCATTAGAAGTTGCTCCGAAGCCCCACTCTTTCTAGTCTTCCTAAGAGGAGAGATCTCCAGGGGACAACAGCACCTCATCAGAGCATGTTTCAGAAGCCTGGACAACTGGATAAGATGGAACAAGTTTCAACTGATTTTATTAAGAAGTTGCTAAAATCATTTCAATTCTAACCAAAAGTTCTGGGAGAGGATGTATAATATATTGAGTAGTTCATTTCAATACAGTTGATTTCAATACAGTGCAGATCAAATAAATTATTTATAAATAAATCATATTTGCCTTAAGTCATGCTCAATATTCAGGTAGTAATAAATCCAATAAAATTGGCTTTTCCCATTTAGGTAATACTAGATATTATATCATCCTTTTTTCCTCCCAAACCAAAACTGAAGATATTTTCATTTTAGACTTAATAATGGATAGAACAACAGTTAGGTCCCATAAACTCTTCCATTAATATCCAATTATTCTCACATTAATTTTAGGAAGGACTAAAATTTTAGGCTAAACAGCTCAAATGTTATTATTTCTTATTATAATAGTTCAGATGTACTCCAATTTTAACTTATAAAATAAGGATTTAATATTGTGTTTATACTGATAATGTTCCATCATTATAGAAATTTGCTAGAAAGAAAATAGGGACATTAAAGAAAAAAAGTGCTTCCCTAATTTCATGTCAGTTTCAGGCTAGAGTCATATAGATAGCCAATTTTATTGATCAAGGCTTAAAAGGTGGGATATTTTCCATTGATGAGGAAATAGAGTCAGGGGAATACTATTCCAGTCCATGCCAAGAATCATTACCCTCAGCCTTTCCTGTGAGAAATGCACCTGTAATTCATGGATGTCAATGCCACAGGGTTACTAGGCCATTGGCCTAGTAGACTTTCTTGATGATTAAACCTCGAATCAGACTTAGGAAAATATCAATTACAGTCCCATGAGATCTAACACAAGTTCCAATAATGATAGCTTCATAGCTTTAGATGGATCCAGTTATTAAGGATCACATATCCTTGCTGAGGATGAAAAAAAAAATTCAAGGTATTTAATTTTATATTTCTATAACAAGTCACATTCTTACATCAGTTTTGAAGGGACTTCTTCCTTCCAGATCTGTGTCTCAGGTGCTGAAACTTAATACAAATTCAATATAAAATGAAACTATGAGGAGAATCATTTCAGTAAGAATACAGAGTTCATCTGAAACTTCAGAGAATTTCAATTCTTGCATCATATCTCTCATAATATTATTAGATATTTCAAACAATTTTTCACATGTAAAATTTTTGATCCAGTTTTGAAAATGGTGTCACATTTTTCATCGTGACATCTTCCAGTCATCATATTAACATAATGAAAGAATGTGGTCTCCATTATTCAGGATTTAAATGACAATTTCAAAGGATCCCTTACCATACTAGCATATTGGACTTAATCAAAAATCACCAATAGGTTTCTTTTTCTTTTACACTTTTCTTTATCAATGGAATTTGCTGTGTGAGGAGAAAGACAGGAATACAGCAGAATTACTTCTGTTTGATTTCAGGTATGAGTCACAGACAACCAATTGTATGACAGGATGTCACAGCCAAGCTCAGAATTGACCGGGTGGGAAAGTCTTGTTTACCAAGTTGGGAATAGGTCAAAAGAATCCTACACTCATCTTCACAAGGCAATTCTCTCAACTTTCCCAAGGACAGACATCCACCTGTGGCAGTGCTCAGACTGCAGAGACACACGTCATATCAGACACTGGATTCAAGACTCAGAATAGCAGCAAATTGAATTCCCAAGAGACACTTCCTCAAACAGCAAAATTTCACTAAATATACCTCAGTATCAAATAATTGTTATTTTTCTCATATATTAGCTTCACAATTTCATCTAGAATTTTTCAACTATTAGAAATTTCATCTATTTATAACTAATTTACAAATTTCATCTATTCACAACTATCGCCGCCAGCTTCAAGACGTTCTCCTCCAAGGACCCCGGCCCTTTACTGATTATCCCTGTCATTTTCATACTAATCAGAGTAGTTTATGTGGTGTCTACAACATGTCAGGCTTTTAATTACATCTTGAGACTTGCTTAAGCCTGTTTTAGTAATACTTTACAATGTTGTCTATAATTTCTCAATTTTGTTAACATTCAATGCCAATGAGAAACAGTATCTATAAATAGAAAAGCATTTTGTTCAACTATATTCCTATAAGACCTGAATATTACAGTGCTCATCTTTTACACAAGCCAGGCCCCATGTTAAGCACTTCACAACTATGTGTTCTTCCAACAGTTCTGAGGGATAGGTGTAAATATTTATTAACCCCGATGTACATGTAAGAACTGATTACATTCTCTAATTTACTATCATGACAATATTTTCAACTCAATCTATTTTTATTTAAGACAATTAGTGGCAATAACTAAACTTCATTTTACAAAAGGTTCTACTATTTTTAGTTGGCTTATATACAAAAAAATTCATGGTGGCCCTCCCAACTTCTCATTATTGCTTTTTTTATCTCTTTGAATTACCCAAAGACTAAAACCAATTCCTTTAAATATTCTAAATTACTAATTCAAACCAAGGCAGAGATAATGCTTTCTCTATCAATCACTTAATGTGTATTTGTTAAATTTCTGCTTTTTTTATGTTATAATAATTGGAGAGACTCTTAAAGAGGCATTGCTTTAATAAAATTCCTAAATGTTTCCTATTTCAGTGGGATTAAGACTCACTCTTTCAAAACTCCAGAACCCTTTAATTTCAAACCCTGAATTTATGCTGTATCAGTGAAAACAGACTCCAACTTTCTTTTCCCTTCTACTGATTCTTTACTCATCCCTACTTGGGCAGCGATCTTTTCTTTCATTTCATATGCCTCCTTGATTAAAAGCTTCCAGAACTGAAACTTGTTTTTGTTTCCTTATCCAACACTTCTCTTACTTTCTTCTACTTATTTAATTCCTCTGGTCTTTACTTCCCTAACAGAGGCTTTTTTTTTTAAAGTGATGGGCAAATAGACCCCAAAACAGCCCACTCAGCACAACTTCCTCAAGGTAGGGTGTCACAGATTTCAGTAAGCAGGATCTTGCTCCTTCTCTAACCCTTCTCTAACCCTAAAAGTCAACTTCTTTTATGCTAGAAAAGCATTTATCCAGCTATTCTGATTATGTCCATGGGGAATGGCCAACCCCAACTATGGAAAAGAAAAGTCACAGACCCTTGTACCCTAACAGGTTCTCTGCTATTCTTCTTACAATAGTAAGCTACTAATGTTACTCTCTTATTTATTACCCTCTCAGTGAAACACTGAACAATTTTCTCAAAAGCACCTTCCATTTTGATGCTTGTTGACTGTGAATAATCCAGATTCCTAATTGCCTCTTTCTTTTGATAGCTTCCAAAACTGTGGTTTCCATGTTAGGAATTTTATGTTTGCCTCTCATCAAAAGAGCATATAATTTCCTTATGGTTGTAAATGAACAGAAATCCTCACCGCACTAACTTAACTTTGAATTCACCTGAATGAATTATAGTTCAATAATTTAAGACTCAACTTCCATAAAGACCATTAACTGCCAATGTTTCAAATATTATCAATATGCACATGTTTTAATATACACACATATATTTGACATGCTTTGAACTAGATTCTTTTATTTGTAGTAAAATAATTTTTTAATTTAAAGTTTCCATTTCTATTAAAACACAGTTTTGACTGCATACAGCGTTAACAGGGATTGCACTGTTGGAGAATTATCTGATAGAGATTATACTTTTCTGAAAGGCTCAGAGAGTACTTTTTCCTCTATTTCATTTCAAATCACTCAAAAATTAAGTACATTTGTTTCTGTTTTTTCTTAACCTAGCTTATCATAAGGTATCATTTAATAGAGACACCTAGTCACTGTGTTTTATGACTTTGCAGTCTTCCAACTGATAAAAATCCATTTTATATTCTATTAAATGTTTATTTGTTCTGAAATAATATGCAAATTCTGCTTTTCCCTCTCAATACTTCACTATTTTATACCTTTATAGGTCACATACTTATTTTAATTTAATCTGTTTTAATCTGAGCACCCTTTATTAGATATGTATACACTTAACTTATTCCTCTATCTTTTAAAAATAGATATTGTTTAATACTATCATCAATAATTCTTTCCCTAATTTACTGTAGTCTTATCTATACAATTAGAACTTATTTTCACTAACCAATTGATTTCAACACAAATTTTACTGTTTTAATTTACCTAAATAATTGATTTAAACTGCAGCTATATAATTAAATTTTGTGTACCTTCAGCTACTTTCTAATATCAAAAAAATGTCCTAAGAAAATTAAATTGACAAGTTTTTGCATAAAGCCAATGCAACCAAGAATAGGAGGGAAGCAGAAAACTGGGAATTTTTACAACTAGTATCTGTGATAAAGGCCTCATTACTAAAATATATAGAGAACCAAGTCAAATACAAAAGAATACAAGTCATTCCCCAATTGATAAATAGTCTACGGATATGAACAGGCGTTTTTCAGAGGAAGAAATCTATAGTAATATGAAAAAATGTTCTAAACCACTATTGATTAGAGAGATGAAAATCAATACAACTCTGAGGTACCACATCACACTGATCAGGTTGGCTAACATGACAAAACATGAAAATGATAAATGGTGGAGAAGATGCAGGAGAGCTAGAACACTAATTCATTGTTGGTGGAGCTGTGAGTTGATCCAACCATTCTGGAGAGAATTTTGGAACTATGCCTAAAGGGATACAAAAATGTGTATACTCTTTGATCTAGCAATACCACTTCTAGGGCCGTAGCCCAAAGAAATCATAAAAATGGGAAAGGTCCCATTGTACAAAAATATTTATAGCAGCTTTTTTTGTGGTGATGAAGAACTTGAAACATTCCCCATCAATAGGGGAATGGCTGAACAAGTGGTATATGAATATAATGGAACACTATTATGCTGTAAGAAATGAACAGGAAGACTTCAGGAAACCCTGGAAAGACATTTGAACTGATGCTGAATGAAGTGAGCAGAACCAGGAGAACAATATACACAGTAACAGCCACAGTATGTGAGGACTGTTTCTGATAGACTTAACTCTTCACAGCAATGCAAGGACCCAAAACATTCCCAAAGAACTAGATGCAAAATACCATCCACATCCAGACAAAGAACTATGGAATCAGAACACAATGATGCAGACTATTTTCTCTTGTGTTATGTTTTGTTTTCTCTTGTGGTTTTTCCCATTCATTTTAATTCTTCTATACACTATTACTAATATGAAAATGTATTTTATAAGAATGTATGTGTAGAACCCATATAAGATTGCATGCTCTTTTGGGGAAGAAGGAATGGGAGAAAATTTAAAACTTATGGAAATGATTGTTGAAAACTGAAAACAAATTTAAAAAATCTACAATAAATTAAAACCAATTTCCCAGACTGATACCCTGAAAGTTCAGACTTAGAGACTAGATAAATGAAAATTCTTCAGGCTTAGCAAATGTGTTTTCTTTTTAAATTTTGAGTTGTGGAATTAAGCTCACAAGAGCTTTATTCTAATTTCTCCTATACTCTTTCCCTCAGGTTTTTAAATTTTAAACACTTCCCTGAATTCCTATTTCACTTAAAATCTCCTGATTGTATCTTATGATTAGTAAGACAGTTCTTAAAATTTAAACCTCAGCTTTACTTTTAAAGGTCCCTTTAAGGAATATCTGATCTGTCAATGTTTTGTTTTCATTAAACCCTACTGAGTTTGGTAGCACCCCATACACTCATCAAAATACTTTATTAAGACATCCAGATTATAGTTTAGAAATGAAAGAAATTTGATTATTTTTTCACAAATTTAGTTTCCAATCAGTTCTGTATATCAGTTTTCAATTAATTTATCTTTCAACTCAGCAATCCCCAACATGACCAGTGTGGAAATAAAGGAAAAGAGATTTGTCTTTTTTAAGGCTTTTTATTTTTTTGGAAAGTTTAGATCATGTCCCTAATCAATGGAACAGCTGGCTCAAATTCCAGTTTCACGAGTCATGAGGAATTTAGCACTATCAATAGTTTATTTGTTCTGAGCTGTTTTGGGAAGACTGTTCAATAAAACTCTATAACTTTGTAAGTATTCAAAAGTTCCATGCTTTGGACAATATAATCCACTAAACTCTCTTCTCCCAATGTGCTCTGCCTAATTCACCTGCCTCTTTCTTTTAATTCCTTTGCCTTCGAAGAAGAAAGCAATAACCACTCAGATTTTCAGTCTGTAAAAATTGATAATGAGAAAATATGGGCCCAATTTGTGCCTCCGAACTTTCTCCTGCTCAAAAGACACTGCCTTCATACCCACAATAGTCATTGGGCAGACAAGACAAATCAGGAAAGGAAAGGAATGAGAAATTCCTGATAATCACTCTTGGCAGACAGAGATGATAATTCTGTGCCTTGGCTGCCCTGGTCAAACCACATCTGAAATATTGTGTTCATCAAGAGGCAACACAGTGTATAAGACTCAATCAATAAGCATTTATTAAGAACCTACTCTGCTACAGGCACTGAGCTAAGCACTGGGGACTTAAAGAATGGTAAAAGACAGTTTCTTCTCTGAAGTGACTCAGCCTAATGGAGGAGACAAGAAAATAAATATGAACAAACACAATATCTAGTTCTACCTATGAGAAACTGGAGATAATTAACAAGAGCCATTGACAAAGTGGAATATGTCCAAAGAAGGACTAGCTTATGATGGGTTGGAGACCATGCCAAGTGAAGATCAGTTGAAAGAAGTGAGGCTACATATCCTGAAAGAGAGACAACTTTGTGGGCAACATGAAATCTTCTTCAAATACCTGAAAGACTCTCATTTCTAAGCTGAATCACAATTGTCCTGCTTGACCTGGGAGGGAAGGCCCAGGATCAAAGAACATAAGCTAAAATAGGTAGATTTCAGCTTAATGTGATGAACAGTGTCCTAATAATGGGCTGCCTTACTAGCAGGTCTTCAAACATAAATGTTTTCAAAGAGATGCCTGTGCAGGTATGAGTCTGGCTTAGATGGCTTTTCCAGCTCATTTCTGTGATAAAGCCAGTGACAAGGGAACATTAAGTTAGCCTGGGTCCTCAGCATCTAAAGGAATTTCATTTGAAATATCTTCTTCCTATAAAGTGTTTGCCATTTCTGGCAAAGAAAGACTTTTCTTCCTATAGTGCCTCTTGAAGTTCTCCCTTATGTCTAACCCATAGGACTCTGAACTAGAAACCATTACTCTGATGAAGAAGCTGTAATCAGTATCTGAACCTTTCACTGATTTTGAGCTTGCATGTGACAAGCAGCCCAGATGCCTCTGATATGGAATTCTCCTTCCTGACTGGCAGCACATGAACAACTATGGGAAGCTACTGAAATAAAAATTGCAAGCTCCCTTATCTGATTAGTAGCGGCTACTTTTTTTTTTTTTTTAACCTCAACTTCATCAGGGTAATAACCCTAACTCTAACCCTTCCTCATCACCATGATTGGTGGGTCACAAAAATCAGGAGGCAGAAATGATCTCGAGTTAATGGGAAGTTTCTTGAAAGTAATACACAGTGGCCTGGATGTAGGCCTCATACACGCATGGAGGTAGACTGTTGGAGAACACAAAATTCCCCCAATCACCACAGTCTATGAAAAAAATCTGATTCCTTCCCTTGGCCAAAGATTGACAGAGTATTAACAGAGGATCTCTTCCATATTCTGAAGACATTCTAGTCTAAGAACATCCAGATGTAGTCTCTCACATAATTCTACATTTTGAGCCTATTGTCTCCTTTTGTTTTGCAACCTAGAAAGTCTACATTAATTACTTTCCTTATCTCACCTTTCTTTTATAGTCAGACAAACTTTAACCTTCACCAGTGACTTCCATGTTCTAGAGAAAAGCATGTCCTCACTGAGCACATTCATAAAGTTTCTTTTCATTACAAATGCTATGAAGAAAGGTTAAGAGATAATCTCTGATTGAAAGCTTTCCCATATGGAGTCCATAGATGGCTTGTACCCAGAATGAATTTTCTGCTAAGAAACTCTGTACTTTTTCTCATTCAGGTTAGTTATAAGATTCCTCGATCTTCCATGAATTCTCTGATGGTAAACAAGGACCAACTTTGACTTGAAGACTTTAGCACATTGATTACATTCTTAAGATTTCTCTCCAGCATGGATTTTCTTATCTTTAGCAAGTGTGGAGCTAGATGTGAAAGACTTTCTACAATAATTACTCATTACGTTTCTCACTGCCCTTCCATGTAAATCTTTCCATTTTGGTTACATTCATATGGTTTCTCTCCAATGGGAATTCTCTGATGTTCACCAATACTCTTCCTACATCTGAAAGTCTTTCCATATTGATCACATTCATAAGGTTCCACTCCAGTGTGGGTTCTCTGATACATGATCATATATTTCTTCTTTCTAAAAACCTGTCCACACTGATTACATTCTTAAGGTTTCCCTCCAGGGTGGATTCTCTTATGTCTAGCAAGTATGGAGCTAGATCTAAAAGACTTTCCATAATGATTACACTCATAAGGTTTCTCTCCAGTGTGGACTCTCTGATGCTGAACAAGACCATCCTTCCGTCTGTAAGTCTTTCCACACCTACTACATTCATAAGGTTTCTCTCCAGCATGGATTCTCTGATGTTGAATAAGACTTCCGTGTAAAAGTATTTCCACACTGATTGAGTGTGGATTTTCTGATGTTCATCAATACTCTGCCTACGTCTGAAAGTCTTTCCACATTGATTACATTCATAAGGTTTCATTCCAGCATGAATTCGCTGATGTTGAATAAGACTGTCCCTCCATTTAAAAGTCTTTCCATACTGATTATATTCATAACGTTTCTCTCCAGTGTGGATTCTCTGATGTTGAACAAAACTGTCCTTCCATGTAAAAATCTTTCCACATAGATTACATTCATAAGGTTTTTCTCCAGTGTGGATTCTATGATGTTCAGGAAAACTCTGCCTATATCTGAAAGTCTTTCCACATTGATTACATTTATTTTTTATAAATTTATTTATTTAACTTTTTACATTCATTTTCACAAAATTTTGGGTTCCAAAACTTCTTCCCATTTGTCCCCTCCCCCCCAATACACCGAGCATTCTAATTTCCCCTATCACCAATCTGCCCTCTCTTCTATCATCCCTCCCTTCCCTTGTCCCCATCTTCCCTTTTGCCCTGTAGGGCCAGAAAACTTTCTATTCCCCATTACCTGTATTTCTTATTTCCCAGTAGAAAGAACAATACCCAACAGTTCTTCCTAAAACTTTGAGTTCCAACTTCTCCCCATCCCTCCCTCCCCATCCATTTCCTTTGGGAAGGCAGGCAATTCAATACAGGCCATAGCCGTGTAGTTTTGCAAATGACTTCCATAATAGTCGTGTTGTGCAAGACTAACTATATTTCCCTCCCTCCTATCCTGCCCCACATTGCTTCTATTCTCTCTTTTGATCCTGTCCCTCTCCAAAAGTGTTGATTTCAAATTCCTCCCTCCTCCCATTGCCCTCCCTTCCATCATCCCCCCCAACCTGTTTATCCCCTTCTCCCCCTCTTTCCTGTATTGTAAGGTAGGTTTTCATACCAAAATGAGTGTGCATTTTATTCCTTCCTTTAGTCGGATGTGATGAGAGTAAATTTCTTGTTTGTCTCTCAGCTCTCCTCTTTTTCCCTCCACTAAAAAGTCTCCTGCCTGTCTCTTCTACAAGGGATAATTTGCCCCATTCCATTTCTCCCTCTCTCCTCCCAATACTTTTCTCTCTCACCACAACTTCATTTTTTAAAGATATGATCCCATCCTATTCAATTCACTCTGTGCTCTGTCTCTGTGTGTGCGTGCATGTGTGTGTGTACATGTGTGTGTGTGTGTGTGTGTGCACATGTATGTGTGTGT
>CM053773.1:252367883-252403776 GCA_028658325.1 Potorous gilbertii
CCTATTTTTCAAGGTGTTATTTTCTTCAGCATTTTTTGGGGCCTCCTTCAGCAAGGCATTGACCCATTTTTCATGCTTTTCTTGCATCTCTCTCATTTCTCTTCCCAATTTTTCCTCCACATCTCTAACTTGATTTTCAAAATCCTTTTTGAGCTCTTCCATGGCCTGAGCCCACTGAATATTTATTTTGGATGTTTGGGATACAGAGGCCTTGACTTCTATGTCTTTACCTGATGGTAAGCATTGTTCTTCGTCATCAGAAAGGAAAGGAGGAAATATCTGTTTACCAAGAAAGTAACCTTCTATGGTCTTATTTTTTTCCCCTTTTCTGGGCATTTTCCCAGCCAGTTACTTGACTTCTGAGATTCCTTTCCACACCCACCTCACCTCCAGATCCACCCAGCTCATGCTTGGGGTCTGAGATTCAAGTGCAGCTTCCCAGCCTCAGGGCTTTCAAAGGGGGCAGGGCTGCTATTCAGTGTGAGATTAAGTTCAGCTGCTTGGGTAGGGACAGGGCCACCTCACAGGGCTCAGTTCCCTCAGAGGTTTTATGCAGAGACCTTCAACAATGAATCTGAGCCCCTGCTTGCCTTGGAAGCCCCTGCTTCCAAGCTGCTGCCTCCACTGCTGCCTCCCAAGGGGACCTGAGTTATGGGGACACCCTGTTCTCCTCTTGGCAAGCCAAACAGGTTCTCTCACTAACCTCTGGCATCTGTGGGTGGATGGACCTGTGTGGCCGCTGGAGATTTTGTCCCTGAAGCCTGCTTGCACCTGGTCCTCTCAGTGCCACACAGTCAAGGCAGGGCTGGGCTCTACTCTGGGTCTGGTGCACGATGGACCTTTGGTGTTGGTTTTTCAGGGCTCTCTGGAACAGAAATCTCCTCCACTCCGTTGTTGTGTGGCTTACACTGCTCCAGAATTTGTTGGGAATTCCTCTTTACAGGTATTTTATGGGCTGTGAGTTCGGAGCTAACATATGTGAATCTTTCTACTCTGCCATCTTGGCTCCTCACCCCCATTGATTACATTTATAAGGTTTCTCTCCAGTGTGGGTTCTCTGATGTATAGTAAGATAAATTTTTTCTCTAAAAGCATTTCTGCATTGATTACATTCCTAAGGTTTTTCTCCAGTGTGGATTCTCTGATGTTCACCAATACTCTGTCTACATGTGAAAGTCTTTCCACATTGATTGCATTTATAAGGGTTTTCTCCAGTGTGGATTCTCTGATGTTCACCAATACTCTGTCTATGTCTGAAAGTCTTTCCACATTGATTGCATTTATAAGGGTTTTCTCCAGTGTGGATTCTCTCATGTGTAGCATAGTTTTCTTTAAAATTGATGTCAAAGACATCACCATTCATGAACCTGTGCTTATGAGTTTCTTCTACAGGAAGGGTTAGCTTTGCCATGGTTTTCTTCATTTCAAGTCTGATCTCTCCTTCTGAAAAAAAGAAGTAACAATAAAAACAAATACAACACTATTATCCTCACAACAACACTGTGATGTAAGAAGGGCCATCATTATCTTCACATTCACAGTTCATACTGTTAACCTGAAAACTTGGCTAAAGAAAAGGCAACAGGCTCAATGCAAACATTTTATGATTTAATTAATTAAATAATTCCCCCAAAAAGATAACAGTTATATAGCGCTATGGAGCCAGGATCAGAACTGGCTGACTTAGTACAGAAATTGACTGTCTTAAGTACATTTGGTCATGAGAAAGAAGTTCTCTTAGATAAACATGTAGTAAACAAATGGCACCACTTGGGTTTTATGACCCCAGGCTATAGGCGTCTTCCTTCCATAGCATGCCTGGTGATTTAAGATAAGGAAAAACAAAGTCCCATCACCCAGATAACAGATCCTGTCCTAGCAGGCCTTTGAAGTTGTGGTATCTTAACAGACAAAGCTGAAGTTACAACCCAAGGCATCTGTGTTTTCTCTTATCACTAAGATGCCAAAAGGAGGATCTGGTAAGGAAGTCCCATTTGCTTGATTAAAGGCATCCTCTAAACAAAGGAGACTATTCGGTCCAACCTCTTCTTAATTCAAACTTTGGCCCTTATTAAAGTCTAGAATTTATATTAAATATTATCAATACCATGAGGTCAGAATGGCTGAATAACTTGACACAAATCCCAGCTAAGACTAGAATTCAAAAGCTATGAATGGGCATGCTCTGTCCATGGTACTCAAGAAATTATCCCCATTTTTAATCTGTCCCTTTCATTGTCTGCACTTTCAATCCTTTCTTCAGAAACACAATGCCAAATGGTGCACAAATAATATTCAAATGATTCCATGTTCTATCCTACTTGTAAATAATATAATTTCCTTGGTGATCACTTTCAGTCTTACTTTTTCTGTTACATTACCTGAAGTCACATGCAGAATACCAACACTTTTTTGTATTTACCTGAGGCATAAGAGATTCTTTTCTGACCCATTAAATTTTTGATAGCCATTACTTCTTTTTTTAAAAAATTTTTTAAAAAAATTATCTTTACATGCCTCTGCTCACTAAAATAAAATTCGAATCCCTCTAAAAAACACAAATTTTAAAAATACATGGCATTGCCCATGTCTGAAAATATTTATCCAATACAAGAATTTGGGTTTATCATCCTTTGGTACAAAGGAGGAGAGCATGCTTCACTATTGGTCCTCTTACACCTTTTGGAGGTTCATAGTAATCAACAATTCATTTTGACTGGCTAAAGAGGTTAAAAAAATAAATTTCCATTCCCTGGCAAGAGTTTATCCAGTTCTCCTTCCATTTTCTACCTTATATTTGTGTGGGCATTTTCACTATATTCTGTTTAAAAATCAGAATACAACTGGTGGTGCAGTGCGTAGAATGCTGGGCCTGGGATCATGAAGACCTGAGTTCCAATTCCATTTTGGAAAATTGCTAGTGCTCTGACCTTAGGCAAGTCACAAGACCTCTGTTTGCCTCAGTTTTTTATCTGCCAAATGAGGAGAATAATAGCGCCTAACCCCGAGAACAAAATGGAACAGTGTTTACACAGTGCACGTCACAGAGTAGGTGTTGTATAAGAGCTAGCTATTACGCTTATTGGATTTTATTCCAATTTACTTATTTTATTCCAATCTCCTTCTTAAACCACTAACCTCACCCCTTTTATTCCCTTATTTCCTTTTTGAACTAAGTTGTATTTCCACCTCAAAACATTCTCTTTTTTCTGTATCAGTGTTTGTAAACTAGCTCTGAGACAGGACAGAATGTCTTTTGCCTTCCTTTTATCCTCATGGCTTAGCACAGTGCCTAAAATAGAAGGCATTAAATCAATGTTTACTGATTCCTTGATTGGGCCCAGAGCTGACAGCAGTCCCCAGTCTCCTCTACTCCCTGCATTCTTGTCTCTCTCCTCATTGTTGAATGCATGTTTGGGTATCAGCCCTGTTTCTGTCCCTTTCTTGTATTCAATCACCTATAGGTAGTTACCTTAGTCAGGTTCTAACCCTGATGGAACTGGACCAGAACCGATATTGAGGATCACAGAGGCTTCTTGCTAGGCTACTGAAGGGTCTCCTGCTATAGGAAACTTATGGGTTTCTTTCTCCCAGTTCCCTAAACTGATGTAGTGGTCACATACATGAACCTGGTCTGTGATTCTCTAAGAATGGGGACAGAAATTAAGCCACAGAGATTAGGAAAGGGACTTGGATTGATGATTTATGCAAATTGTAGCCTTGGAAGACTCTTGAGTAAGGCTTCTCTTCCTCATGTACTGCTAAATGGAGAAAGAAAAAATGAAACCATGCTGCCAGATTCACTACTAATTTAGGCTATGTAATCTCAGCTGGGCCCTCACTGGGGCAAGGCAATCCTCTGCCATTTCCCTGACTCTTTGTGCCACTTAGCACAGCAGCTCTTCCTCGTCTTTTCAATCGTACCCAGTCCTCCATCATGGCTTGCTTCCACCCCCCTAACTCCCCACCAACAAATCCCCAAAAAACCTGGACGTTTATGAAGGGCTTTTTTGTCCTCCTCATCTCACATA
The DNA here is from genome assembly GCA_028658325.1 of Potorous gilbertii. Lineage (NCBI taxonomy): Eukaryota > Metazoa > Chordata > Mammalia > Diprotodontia > Potoroidae > Potorous > Potorous gilbertii. The sequence goes on from CM053773.1 coordinate 252,371,915, forward strand.
AATCAGGTGTTTTCTCCTTTGTGACCCCTATATCACATGGAAAGATTATTCTTCTGCTTGCTAAAGAAAATCCCCTTACATGTGCAAATAATCTCACACTACCCTTTCATCTACTTCACGATATTCTTCCAATTTTCATTCTGTCCCACACGAATGACTTTTTTCTATTGCCTCAAATAAAATCATTTCTCTATAGTCCTTAAAACTCTGTTACATGATCCATGTATCCCCACAAGATGGTGTCCTTCCTCCATTTTATGGCTAAACTGCTAGGGATGGCCATTTCCATTTGGTGCCTCCAACTCCTTTCCCTGGTTTTCTCTGAAACTCTTTGTTTCTGCCCTGCCACACCACCCAAGACATGGCCACCATTAGACCCAAATAGGTCTATCTACGTAAAATCATTCTAGACATATTTATGAGTCTTTTCAGTTCTTTCTCTGTATGCAGATAACATCTTTTTTCATTTCTACTTTAAAGTGAATTTAGATATTTATAAGAGTCAGAAGAAAAAAACAAACTCTTTGCAGTCTAGCTCCCAATTTCACTGTTCAATGGAAATGCATCTCTTGAAAATTACCAATAACCTCAAAACTGCTAAAATTCAATGATCATTTCTTAATCCTAATTCTTCTGGACCTCTCTGCAGGCTTGAATACTGTCAGTCTTCCCCTTTTCTTGATACATGATGCTTGCTGACTTGAAGAAAACCTGGGAGAAACCTCATATAGGAGGTTTTGCACTTTCAGGAGAATTTTATTCCCCTAAATTCCAAATGAGAACTTATTTTAGGATCACAGATTGATCTCTGCAAGGGAGCTGAAAGGCCATGGAGGCCAAATCCTTTATTTTACAGACAGAAACACTGAGGCTGTAGTTCAGTGACTGATCCAGGAAGTCAATGCTGAGAAATATCTGAAAAAGAATTCCAAGTCAAGTCTTCTTGTCCCAATTCTAGCACTTGTTTCAGAAAACTCTTGCAATCACAGAACTCCCATATCTGCTTTCACCTCACTGACCTGGACAGTGGCTCCCCAGGACTTCTTGCTCCAGCTTCCATGATGCTTCCCTTTGTTCAAAATAAGAGAGAACTGGAAGCCCTGGGCATGGGGAATCACTCAGTGATAAGTATGGAGAGAAACTTGGCATTCAGTTCTCTTTAGGGAAAGGCATTCAGACCCAAAGCTGCTCCATTTTGAGACTCACTCCATTATGTTTACACACATATGTCTGTACTCACCTATTAGTGCTTATAATGCAAGGAACCCAAAATAGGATGTTTTGTACAACCTGTTCTGAGAAAGAGCCAAACCTTCTGACCAATGCCCCCCCAAATCCCCAATCCTGTGAAGTTCCATTCTGGTAGAAACTCCTAATCTCAAAATTCATTAAAAAGGGTTATTGTGCAAGACCAGCCTCAAGTCCCAGAAACAGAGACCTTGATGAATCAGTTTTTGCCCTGCCCCCACCTCTGTTCCTCACTCCCTGAAACCTATAGAAATCTTGTGTACTATTCATTTGGGACATCTTTGCCTCTTCAAATGTGAGTCTCCTGCTGGCAAACTAAATAAACATCAGTTGGTCAAATTCTATTTTTTGTCCAGTCTCTTATTTCTGGCATTGCCAGAGGCATGTAAACAAGGACCCTAGGTGGTTCCCAGGACTCCTGAAGGATAGTCTGATAGCATTTGTTTTCTGAGTTTTGAGGAAAAGTAAGGGAGAAGATCATGGAAATGGGTTGGAATCAATAAATTTGGTCTTGGTGAACCTACTTCATAGAAGGATGGACTCCTGGCATACTTTCCATTATTTAGAAATTAGAGGCAGCTGATGGTGCAGCACAGAGTGCCCTGGGCCTAGAGTGAGATGTGCCAGAGTCTAAATTCAGCCTCAGACAGTTACTAACTTTGCGTCCCCCGACAAGTCACTTAACCTCTATTTGCCCCAGTTTCCTCACCTGTCAAATGGGGAGAAAAATATCCCCTAACTTAGAAGGTTGTTGTGGGGATGAAGTGACATAACATTACGAAGAAAGCCCTGGCCCAGCACCTGGTATACAGTAGGCAAAAATAAATGCTTCTTCCCTTTCCTTCCTTTCCCACCATCTCTGCTGGAACTTGAGGGTAATAGGAAGGAGGATTCAGGACAAACTTGCTATAGGAGGGACAAGTAGAAGCCATAATTGACGCTTGCTAAAAGGAGAATATTCTGGATCCTCGACCTAACCCAGAGAGGATGGGCTTGTAAGGAGAAGCCACCTGAACAGCTTTCAGAGACTTGGCAGAAAGAATTCACGTCCAGGTGGAGACTAAATGACCCTGAGATTGGCTCCGACTCTCAGATCTTTCCATACTAATTTGAAGCTGCCTAGAGGTGGGAACCTTCAGGAGCAACAAGAAAACCTCAGGTTCCTGTCCCACAAAGCAAAGACTTTCTAGAGGAAACACCAGGTAGCAGGACAGGAGACCAATGCTGTTCCCTCTAATAGATGATAAATGCTCCAAACCCTGCAAATTCAGCATTACCAGAGGATGTGTCTTTACCCAGGGAGAGCAGATTCTGGGCATTCTCCAGCATGGCCTCCCTGTACAGCTCCTTCTGAGCATGGTCCAAGAGGCCCCACTCCTCCTGGGTGAAGTCCACAGTCACGTCCTTGAAAATCACCAATCCCTAAATTAATAAAAGTCACAGAATGTAGAGCTGAAGGAGCCTTCAGATTTTAAAAGTCCAACCCTCATTAATCTATAGAACAAAACTGAAGCGCAGAGAAGGGATCTGCCCAAAGGTCATGCCCTTTCTGCAATTTAAAATCACAGTTAAGAGTCCAACTGAATTTTGAGAAAAGCATCTTACATGATTAGTTGGAATAAAACTGGAAGGTATTTTACTCTGAAATGCATCACCCCATGGAATCAGGGAGAAGCCTTGTGTTCTATCTGTGAGTAGGTAGATCTGTGGAGGAGAATGAGAGGGTGATGGGAAATATCTTCCTTATCAGAACTGTTATAAGTGATAGCTTATTTTTAAAAAAAATTAATTTCTTTTTAAAAATTATTTTTACATGCATATGCTTGGTAAATTTATTTCCTTTCATATTAAATGGAGTTACAGGAAGAATTACTTCAATCCAAAGGACATAGAGACCAAACAAAGAAGGGAACTTATGAATCAGAGGAAAGTGGAGCCCCAGACCAAATCTATACAATACATGCATATAGACATGGGGATATACAAATGTGTATCTGCATATATGCCAATACTGTATGTAACAAAAACATCATATATGTATAAAATTATTTGCATTTATCTCCTCCACGAGAATGTGAGTTCCTTGGGATTAGGAACTGTGTTTTATTTTTTTTTAAAGGTTTATTTTAAATTCTGGGAAAAAAACCAAATATTTCTATAACAACAGAATAAAAAAAAATGATTGCACAGGTAACTGCAAACCTATTATGTACAACTTGCCATTCCCTCCAATTATACCAAAAGGTATAACAGAAATTTCTTTTCTTTTTTTTCTCCCCATCCCCCCACAGACTAGATGGCTAGCATTAGACATAAAGAAGCATAAATATGTAAAGTTATTTTCTACATACTTCTATTTATCAGTTTTTTCTCTAGATGCTGATAGTGTCTTTCTTTATATGTCCTTTATTTTTAATTTGCTTATTTATAATCTTCAAAATGAGCTCTTTGCTCAAAATCGTTCTTAAAACAATATTGCTGTTATGCCCTACCATGTTCTCCTGGCTCTGCCCACTTCGCTCTTCACCATCTTGTGTGAGTCTTTCTAGGCCTTTGAGATCATCAAGCTTATCCTTTCTTACAGCACAGTAGTATCCACCATGACACATTCAGCCTTTCTCCAAATGATGGGGATCCCTGCAATGTCCAGTTCTTTGCCACCACAAAGAGAATTTCTCTAAACATCCCAGTCACATTCAAAGTTATAATTACTATGTGAATTTCCCTCCATTTTATTTTTACTATTTTCTTTTTCAACCTCTTTTTATCCTATCCCTTTTACCTTATGTTCTCCCTCCTACCCCCAAATTCACCTATCTGTCCAAGAGTTCTCCTATCTTCTACCCCCCCATGCCAGCCCACAGGCCTCCAAAAGTCCCCCCATCCTACTAAATCCCTATCCACACACTCCTCTAAAAGGATCCTCCCTGGCCCTGTCCTCCTATTTTCTCACCTCTCTAAAGTTTAGATGATTTCTACTCCCTTCCAGATGTATGTTTCTTTTTCAACCCAGATGAGAGTAAGGCTCTGACATTACCAGGTCTTGACCCACTCCCTCTTCTTTTTAAGCCCCATTTTATAAAGTCCAAATATTTTGGAAATACCCTGTTTCCCAGAACTAAGGCCCAGCAAGCAGGCTGTGCCCTGAGCTTGGCATAACATTAATCCTTTGTACTTTGGATGATCTCACCCTCTGCTGAAGTGTATTGCACCAGATGTTCACCACCCCCAGGGATTTCCCAGGGACCTGAGATATTTATCACATCTCTGACATGCTCACACTGTCTGTTCCTTGTTCTCCTGTTCCTGTCACAGAACTCTCATCCTGTACCCCACATAGTATTCCTGACCCCCAAGACTTGAGACAAGAACTGTTCCCACAGGACCCGTGGGAACAGGAACTCAGGACCTAAGAATGATTACATCATAGTCCAGACCACTTATGATTCATTGTGCATCTGAGCACTGCCTGTACCCCAACATATTAAATACTCCTCCTTAGAAGGACTTCTACCTGCAAGTGTTTTCCTCCCTCTGAAACTAATTAAACACTACTTAATTCCTGACACACCTGTCTCTGACCTGCTCTATCTTGGCTCCAGCCATCTCCACATTAGAGACTGGTGCACTCTGCACTGCATTCAACATCGTGCTGACATGTAATTGTTCCCTTTTACCTATTCCTACACAATTTGGGTTTTTAGGAACAACGAGGACAATAGTAAGAATACTGAAAACACTTTCACATATATATATGAAATAAGTAAACAGTTTGACCGTAAGAGGAAAAGACCAAGGAGAGAATCCCTGTGGTTAGAGGGTTTGATCTCAGGAAGATCCAGAAAAGACAGAGAAGAAGTAGTTTAGCTAAGTCAGAGGAAAACCACGAGAGTGGAGTCCTCAAAACTTAAGAGAGAAAAGAGTATCATGGAGGAGAGACTATCAAGGTTGGAGAGAGGTCAAGGAGAATGAGAATAGTCTCAAAAAGAAAAAAGCATACAGAAGCATAGGTGAGGATGAGGGGGAAAGTGGAGAAAGAAAGGAGGACTTTCTTTGAATCTGAGAGGGGGAAAGGTGTGGAGCATCCATCACAGGTTGCACCAGTGTAGATGGGTGCCTATGGCAGCTTCTGGACTCAGCTCACAAATGATAAAGGGGTCTGATGCTTGGTTAGAATTGCTCCAGAAGAGGTCCCTCTACTGGCACGGGGGCAGGACTCTGTGGCTTTGCCAGCACTCAGATCTGGGTGGCAGCCCAGTGTGAGGAGAGAAGAGCTTGCAGCCCCTGGGGAGGAAAGGTGCTTCTGGTTGCTCACAGACCAGAGCACAGGGCAGGAGAGGAGTAAATACAATTCTCCTTTGCTCACATGACCTTGGCAGAACTGAAAACTTACAGTGTGCCCACCACCCTGAAAGCAGAGCATCAGTTTGGAAAGGAGTTAAAAGTCAAGGAATAGGCTGGAAAAATGAATAAACAACAGAAAAAAATTCTGACCACAGAAAGTTACTACAGTGACAAGGAAGATCAAAACACACATTCAGTGGGAGACAACAAAGTCAAAACTCAAAGGAAAACATGAATTGGTCTTGCTCAAAAAAGATTTTAAAAATCAATTAGGAGAGGTAGAGGAAAAAAAGGAAAAAATGAGAGTGATGCAAGAAAACCATGAAAAAAGAGTCAACAGGTTGGTAAAGGAAGCACAAAAAAAAACAGTGAAGAAAATACACCTTGAAAAACAGAATAAGCCAAATGGTAAAAAGAGGTCCAAAAATCCAATGAGAAGAATGCCTTTAAGAATTGCCCAAATGGAAAAAGAGGCACAAAAATTCACTGTAGAAAAGAATTCCTTAAAGATTAGAATTTGGCCAAATGCCAAAGAAGGCACAAAAGGTCACTAAAGAAAATAATTCCTTAAAAATTACAACTGAGCAAGTGGAAGCTAATGAACTCTATGAGATGTCAAGAAACAATCAAAACGAAAAAGAAAAAGGAAGACAATGTGAAATATTTCCTCCACAAAAATAACTGACTTGAAAAATAGATCCAGGAGAGATCATTTAAAAATTATTGGACTTCTTAAAAGCCATGATAAAAAAAAAAGCTTAGACATTATGTTCCAAAAAAGTATCAAGAAAAACTGCCCTGATATCCTAGAAGTTGAAGGTAAAATAGATACTGAATGAATCCTCTGATCACCTCTGGAAAGAGATCCCAAAATGAAAACCTCCAGGAATACTATAGCCAAATTGCTGAGTTCCATAGTCAAGGAGAAAATATTGCAAGCAGCCAGAAAGAAACAATTCAAGCATGCATGGAGCCATAGCCAGGATAACATAAGATTTAGCTGCTTATATATTAAAGGATCAAAGGGCTTAGAATGTGATATTCCAGAAGGCACAGGAGTTAGGATAACAACCATGAATCACCAGCAAAACTGAGTATAATCTTCAGGGGAAAAGAAAATAGATGTTCAGTGAGATAGAACTGAAGACTTTCAAATACCAGGCTCAAGCATAAAAAGGTAAACAGGAGAGAAATTTCATAAGGCTCTCAGTGAGATTAAACTATATTCCTACATGGGAAGATGATACTTGTACACCTGAGAGCACTCTCATTATGAGGGCAGCTAGGAGCCTATAGACAGAAAGCACAGCTGTGAGATGAGTATGAGGGAGATATCCACAAATAGAGAATTAAAGGGAGAGAAAAAGGAATGTCCTGGAATATTACTGGGCTACATAGAATGATGAGCAGGATGCTCTCAGAGAAACTTGGGAAGACTTCCATAAACTGATGTAAAGTGAGATAAGCAGAACCAGGAGAATGCTGTACATAGGAACAGCAACATTGTATGAGGATCAGTGTGGATGACATGGCTATTCTCAGCAACATGATGATCTGGGACAATTCTTAAAGACTTATGAGGAAAAATGCTATCCATTTCGTGAGGAAGGACTGATGGAGTCTGAATGCAGAATGAAGGAAGTTAGAATACTGGGGCTGGGGGCAACTTTATTAGGATTCCATCACCAATACTCTAATTTCCTTATAGGCCCCAATGAACAGCAGGCCTACTGCCCCTACCTAGCCACTCCCCCTCTCTCACCCCCAATATCTGAGCTTCATACATGCTTCACTGCCCACTAGAACAGGTATGTTCATGAACTCATACTTCTCACAGAAACCGCAGGCGTGTCCCTGTGATGGGATCCCAGTTATTGCTTCTAACTAGTCACTACCCCCAGACTCATTCCTCATATTTCCCACAGAAACAGCAGGTGTATCCATGTGTATCAGCAAGGACCTTGGCATACATGGAGGGCCTGCTATACAGATTCTTAAATCTGTTTTTCTAAAAGGAAAGCAACTTTTGTGGCCACTTTAATCAAGCACATGTGTCATTCACTTACGTCAGACGAGAAAGTTACCCTTAACTTCAGAGAAAATAGAAAGAGAAAGACCAACAGGCAGGGCTTCCAATTGTCTGACCATAGACAATATATACATCATTACCAAGGAGAGAAGCACCAACACCTGGGTTTTCAACGCTGGGGGGCTTCTTAGCGGCTACCCAGAGCCTCATCAGGCACATCAACCTTATTCCAAAAAATAAGCCCTGAAGGAAAACTCACCTCAGAGTATTTATACTCTTTTCAGGGTTGGAAGGCATGACCTCTGACCCTGTGCCTCAGTAAAAATTAACAAAAAGTGTGTGAGGTCTATTGATGGGTGGAGAAGATCTTTAACTCTTCCCCATCCACCATTAACCTTACACCATGCACTCACAACCACATCCATCAAGTCTCAGACAGGAGCACAATACTCAGCCAATCAGAAAGCAGTACCACAGGGAAGCCCAAGCAGGATGTGTACCCCAAAAGAAGTAGGCACCTGCCCAGCAGTAGGAAAGAACTGACCTAGAGTGAACTTTTGAAGTAGAAAGGCTTATTATAATATCATTACTAACCCTAACCCTAACCCTAACCCTAACCCCATGAGATTTTCTGTATGCCTTCTGCATGCACAGTTCCATTGTGGCTGGGACCCCTCCCCTCACACTCAATTCCTTAACAAACCCCTCCTGCCTTTTTAATATTCATAATTTAATATTCATATGCTGCCTATTTAATATTCATAATTTCAGTTATGTAATTGCATCTTTACACTATAAGGATCATATTTCCCACAGAAACAGCAGGTGTATCCATGTGTATCAGCAAGGACCCTGGCATACATGGAGGGCCTGCTATACAGGTTCTTAGATCTGTTTTTCTAAAAGGAAAGCAACTTTTGCAGGCTCAACAATCTACTTTAATCAAGCACATGTATCATTCACTTAGGTCACAACCTATAAAGATCTATCATATTTTCTCTGAAGTTGCTGGTTTCTCTTGGAACCTAGCCTACTTCATGGGAGGCGTCAATCTCAGTGAATGCCCATACTTGGATTAGAGGTGTTCCAATTCTGAATTCTTTGAGATGGTTCCACCAAAACACATCATGAAACCACAACTGAACCTGCCTGGCTGCAGCCTGCAGTGACTTATCCAGTCTATCACCAGCAAGGACCCTGACAGTTCTTGAAACAGGATCAAAGGAGAAAAAATGTATAGGCTGAATAAGGTGGCACATAGTGGGTTCATAAAATCAACCCCAATCCCCTTTCAAGTCTTCCTATATTTCACTCCCCTTCTCCTCCTCCTCCTTCTCTCTGACCAAAAGACACAGGCCTTCTGGCTGATTCTTGATCAAGACCCTCATCTCCTGACTCTGAGCCTTTGCAATGACTGTCTCCCATTACTCAGAAGTTCTTGCTGCTGGCCTTGGCCTCTGGGCTTCCTTCAAATTTCAGCTAAAATTTCACTCTCTGAAAAAATTTCTTTTCCTGGTCCCCAGAACTGTTCATCTTCCTTCTCAAAGTTAATTCCATTTAATGCTGTACAGAGCTTCTGTGGACAAGGGCGGATAAGTGGCACTGTGGATAGAATGCTGCCACTGAACTCAGGAGGACTTGAACTCCAGTATTGCCTAAGACTCTAGCTGTATGACCCTGGGCAAGTCGGGTTTAACTCTCAGTTAAATCCTCAGTTTCCTTCTCTGTAAAATGAGTTAGAGAAGGAAATGGCAAACCACTCCAGCGTCCTTGCCAAGAAAACTCCATATGGGATCACAAATGTGATCTAAATGTGACTAAAATGACTGACCACCAACAACCTGACACGCTGTCTCCCTCCTTAGACTATGAGCTGCTTGAGGGCAGGGCCTTCAGGAAAGTTTTGAACCATGCCTGGGACAATATAGTCATTTTCTAAATGCTTAGTGGGGCAGCTAGAGTTCCCAGTTGTGTGACCCTGGGCAAGTCACTTCACCCTTTTTGCCTCGGTTTCCTCCTCTATAAAATGAGCTGGAGAAGGAAATGACAAACCACTCCAGGACCTCTGGCAAGAAAAACCCAACAACAATAACAAATGCTTACGGATAGGACGTAAGAAATGGTAAATGGGAGAGATTCAGGAGGACTGGGGAAACTTGCCTGACCTACTCTAATGAGAGAACTTCAAAATAAACAGTGGAGGGCAGCAATTTGGAGAGAGAGGAGTTAGTGCTCCATATGCCAAAGTGTCAGTGAATCAGTTTAACCCAGAGGAGCAGAGATCAGCACAGTGCTGTTACTACCTTATTCAATTTGGTGCCTATTTTTGTGCAGAAATGGCCCAGAAGGAAAGTATTTCCAGCTTCACAGACCATCCTCAGCATCCATGGCAATGGCCTCATGGGCCACATCTGGGCACAGACCGCACTCACCTGGGGCAGATGGCTGTGGCTCCCAGGGGTCATTCCCTCTGGCTCCAGGCTCCGTGCTGGGGCCAGGCCTGGGTCCTGTGCAGACTGAGCTGGGCAGGGAGAAGGATCCCAGAGGGGGAGGGGTTGTGCTCTTCTCTTCCCAGGAAGGAGGCTGAGACCCCACAGGGGTTACAAAAGCCCTGGCAGGGACTTCAGGGCAGAGACTCCTGCCTACAGAGGGAGAGAAGCAGCAGGGAGGGTTGGGCTTGGAAATGAAGATGGTCTGTATGGAAAGACTCCTTCCCTTCCTCTCCTCTGCCCCCTCCCCTCTCCACAAAGCCCTGGGAGGCAGAGGGGCTTGGGATTCCAGATGGGATGCAATGGCTCCTGGGGTCCCCTGCCCTCCCTGCACCTCCTCTCCCATCCCACACACACATCCCCTAGACAACAGACTGACTACTTGACCTAGGAGAGTGGGGTGGGCTCTGAGACCTCGGACAAAGTCCAGTCTAGGACGGAGCCGCCTGGCCGGGGGATGCGGGGAACACTGAGCTGGGGGAGCAGGGGGACCGTGTCCTGAGTCCACCTTTCCTACTTTTCTTTTTGCAGACCTCGAGTGCCCTCGCACGTGAGCCCCAAGGCCGTTCTCCCAGCTGGAAGTCAAGGGAAATGAAGTGGGGGGCGGGGGCAAGAGGGACAAGGGTGGGGGTGGGGGGTAAGGGCAGGGCACCCTCGGGCCTCCCTGTCACCCGAAAACCCGGAAAACAGGGAGAAGCCCGAGAGCTGTGAGGGGAGGGCGGGGTGGAGGGATGCTAGGGAGGTGGTTTGGGGGGAGAACTTGGGCTGGAAACGCAACCTCTGCCCCCCTTCTCCCGCCTCTCGGGGGCTCTTCCAGCCCCTCCCCCTCCTATTCCTTATTAAATCTCACTGCAAACTTTGCGAACTGGGGGCGCTGGGAGGGGGCAGGGCCGCAGTCCGAGCGGGATGCGCCCCTCCCTTGAGGTTGCGCCTCCGGGACACCGAGACCTACCGGGCAGCGCGTCCGTGGCCTCACCCGCGACCCTGACCCTTGGGACTAGAGTAGCAGAATACACAGGGCTTCAATGAGACTCAGCTCACATGCAGCCTCCGCCTCCAACCCCGCCCCCATCTCCGCGCCTGCGCGATCCGTCCCTCCTCCTCCCCTCCCCGCCCCCGCCTCCCTCCGCCCCCAACCCCGCCCCCATCTCCGCGCCTGCGCGATCCGTCCCTCCTCCTCCTCCCTCCGCCCCTTCTGACCCGCCCCCACCTCCCTCCGCCCCCAACTCCGCCCCCATCTTCGCGCCTGCGCGATCCGTCCCTCCTCCTCCCCTCCCCGCCCCCGCCTCTCCCCACCTCCCTCCGCCCCCAACTCCGCCCCCATCTTCGCGCCTGCGCGATCTGTCCCTCCTCCCTCCGCCCCGCCTCCCTCCTCCTCCAACCCCGCCCCCATCTCCGCGCCTGCGCGATCCGTCCCTCCTCCTCCTCCCTCCGCCCCTTCTGACCCGCCCCCACCTCCCTCCGCCCCCAACTCCGCCCCCATCTTCGCGCCTACGCGATCCGTCCCTCCTCCTCCCCTCCCCGCCCCCGCCTCTCCCCGCCTCCCTCCGCCCCCAACCCCGCCCCCATCTTCGCGCCTGCGCTATCCGTCCCTCCTCCTCCCCCGCCTCCGCCTCCACGTGCAGGCCTGTTCGTGTGAGAATCTCTCGCCCCCTCTCCCTCCCTTTTCCCGGAGTCAGGCGTAGAAACCTAACGCAGACGGTTTTCCAACCGAGAACTGAGCCCCCGGGCCAAGGCGACAGGCAGCCCCGCTTCCTTCCGACGCAGGAGGAGGGAGCCCCCTGGTTCTGCCCGGCTCCCCTTCCTGACATCCTCGGAAAGGGAAAGCGGTCCTCGAGCCTTCCCGTGACGTCACGGCCGTGGGTCCCGGGCCGGTAGAGGCCGAATCTGCGAGTCCGGACCCTTGGATCCTTCCCAGCCACCTTCCCCCAGCGGCCGGGGCTGGGCCCGGCCCGGTTCCGGCTCTGGCCCATCCTGGGTTCTGGATTCCAGCCAAATAAATGGGAGCTGGGGGGAGAGACAGACAGACGCACAGACAGACGCAGAACCGACGGCGTGACTGAGCACGAAGACGGGCCTCCTCCCTCGTGGTCTTTCCTTTCAGGCCACGAGCCCAGGGTAGAAATGGGTTTCCCGGGACCCCTGGAGAGAACGGGTGCCCATGGTTTGCCTTCGGGGTGAGGGGACCGAGGGCTGCGGAAAGGAGATCCTAACCCGCCCCTAACCCAAGAAAAAATGTAATTTTTTCTTCAACCACCTGTAGCCTTTTTTTTCTTAAATATTCTATTTTTTTCTACAAAAACCCTTTTAACAGTGCACTGCTTCCTGTTTTTGAAGTTCCTTCCACCCATCCCCCCGTTCTTCCCCCTGCTCCTTCTCCCCGAAGACCCTAAACGAAGTGAAACACGAAGAAACAGAGGAACACAAAAGAACCCCATGGAGGGGGAGAAGGAGAAGGAGAAGGAGAAAAAGAAAGGAAGGGAGGAACAGGAGAATGTTTGCCGAGCCACCGTGTGTGCATTTCATTCCTCCCCTCAACTTAACGTAATAACCATTTGCAACTTAGTTTGGCTTCTTTTACTTTTCGTCCCCGTTGGTGTGTAAGGACAGTTTTTCACATTCTTTCTTTAAAGTCCCGGATTCTCTTCCCTTTGCCCTTGAAGAAGCTGAGCCCACGTGCAGCACTGCCTTAAGCAAAGCAAAACAAAATAAAAAACCACAGGAGGGTGGAGAAGAGAAGGAAGGAAGGAAGCCCAGCCCTAACCTGAAATGCACTCCGATTTTACACACATATCTAATGGTATCAATCTCTAGGGCTGGGGGAGGGAAAGAAAAAAGAGAACGTTCCCTAATAACTTTAGGACCTATTTACTAGCAATACCAAGTTGTCCATAATAGATTTGCAGTTTCATGTGCTGTCGTCTTTTTTTTTATACGACTATGTTATCTAAAGTGCTTGTTTTATTTCACAAGTTCAAAATAAAACAAAAATTACAGAAAAATCAACGTTACAACTAATTCCTCTTGGCCACAAGCTGGGCATCAGTGACTATGCCAAACGCCAGGCCGCAGCTTGTCCAGGGTCCAGTTCCTCAGGATCACTGTGAGTAGGACAAAGGGAGATGAGAGGACAAAGAGGTCAAAGGGGAAAGACTTGGGCCAAAAAGCCTGGTTTTGGTCTTTGCATCCTTTCCAGTGATTACCTGCACTCTCCTGGGGTACTTGTTCTTCCCAAAGATATTCAGGATCTAGTCCTCTCCTGTTGTAAAGGACATGCTTAGCAATAGCTAGCTCAGGTTTTGTTTCAGTATTGGGATGAAATGAGGTCCTCACAAATCATTCAACATTAAACAAAGGAGGTTGACTTGACCCTAAGATAGCAAGGATGTGCACCAAGGACACAGACACTTTTCTGAATTGGGCTCCTCTCATGTTCTGGTGGAAACTTGTCTAGTCAATGGGACAGGACAGCATGACTCCAAAAAAGCTTCCGTGTTAATAGAGGCACAACTCTCTGTGGATGGGATTTTAAGTGCTCTTTGGTCACCAGGAAGTTACTTCAAGGGAGACAAGGGCCAATCAAATCCCAGAGACAGTTTTGTTGCCTTTTAGGGAAAACTAATCCTTTTTCTGGGGAAACCAGAAATCCCTGGTCCCATCCCATACCACCCCCCAAGACCCAGGCATCTTCTAAAAGAACTTCCACCATTTCTTAATTTTCAGGATTTAATTGAACAATTATCCTGGCCCAGGGAATACAAGAAGTGGAGGAAAAAATACTTGACCTCACCAAAGAATAACCAAAGGAAAAAGGAAACAAAAAATGAGAATGAAAAAAGTCAGGAATTCTATACTTCCTTGTTCTCTTTTGGATGAGCTGAGCCTCAGATCTTAATCATCTAGTTCTGGTGTCAAATACAGTGAAACGACATTAAAACGCAATTGAGAAATATTTTACAAAATAAAGGGGCAATGAAACATAAATAATGTTAATATGTGGTTTTCTAAGCCAATGTGCAGCCCAGGGATCCTTCCATACAAAGCCTGGCAGGTAGAAAGTGTGTAAGACACATCGAGAAGCCTGAAAACTGTGTGGAGTTTGGAGGCAGAAAAGGATGAAAGGAGTCCAGGAGGGCTGAGGAGGCAAGTGGGCCCATCAGAGACAGACCAGTGTAGAATGTGGGTGTGAAGTGGACATTCTCTCCTCCTCCCTGACCTCTGCTCATAGTGAACCTACTGCCTTGTCTGACATCCCCCATGCCCAGGGACTGCCTTCCTGCCTAGCACCTTAACACAGACTCAGGAAGGGCAGTCAGAGAGGACTAGAAACAGGCCTGCTGGGCTCCTGGGGGAACAGGAGCATCACAACGGGATCCTAGAGGGAAAAGGCCACCCCTTCCCAAACCAGCAGAGTCTGGTGAGTTTTTATAGAGTTCTCTAGATCTAACAGAACCAGACACTGGGGCAGGGGCCAAGGAGCCTGGAGCTGATTCATACTAGTGGGGGGAGGAAAGGCTCCAGTGGGTATTGACAGTCCCTGTGGGCAGAAAAGGAGCTTTGGGCATTTCCTGTTGGTCTCACACTGACAGGGTGACTCCACTTCCCCGTCAGAGATCTAGAGCATTGTCATCTTGTCCCCCAAAGTCCCCCACCCAAAAATGAAGCTCAGCTGAGATTGTGGAGAAAATCTCAAGCACAATAATTTATTTAGTTGTTTTTCATACAAAGAGGTAAGGGCAACATTAGATGTGAAGGAGGCTCATTCCCCAAACCCTCTCGTCCTTGTTGCTGGTTGTGTCCCTGCAGAGTGAGACAGGCAGAAAGAAAGAAAATATGAAGGTGGGGAGAGGGAGGCCTTAGAGATCATGGTGAGGGCCCTGATGATGCTGCCCTGGGCTTGGGCCAGTAGAATCCAGGGCCTATCCCAGGGGCCAGTGGTCCACAGGAACAACACAGAGACTGCACATTGGTTTTCTTTCTCAGGGCTATGCCAGACCATTCTATCAAGCTGAAGACAGACAAAGAGATTTAGTGGGATCCTCCATGTACCCTCTGGCCTCCAGCTTCTCATCATTCTGAAGTGCCAGCTTATCCTCACCCCTTCCTCTCCTCCACCCTCCCCTTTGCTTGGTCCCCTTTACGCCAGCCCCTCTCTTCTTCCAGGCTCCCAGAGTCTCACCTCTGGCTGTTACAGAGACATCAGATCACTGTGTGCTGTCTCTGCCTGGAGACAAAGGAGGAAACAATTGAGTCAGAGACATTCATTCCAGAACCAGGGTATGGGAAGAGAAAGGGACACTAAGGAGAGTTACTGGGCTAAGTCTCTCCTTTGTCTGCTCAGGTCCCTAAGATACTATGGGCTGTCCCTTTCTTTCTACCTTCCATATCAACCGTTCACTTACTTGCTGCCTGAACACAGTCACTTCATTTCCACCTGAAAAAAAGATTTCTAGTGAGGAATTCAGGAGAGGAGACCATAGTAGGTCTCAGAAGTTCACTGGTTTGTCTTAGAGACACAGCAAATAACAACTGGGACTGTACGCCCATCCCCCATCTACGGTCCTGCATCCAGATGGAAGAGGAAGAGAAAAAAGAGGTCCCCAAATGGGCACTTTCTCACCTCCAGGCCTGCATCCAGGGTTTCTCAAGACTGGTCTACAGTCCCCAGCTGGGGAGACACCCAGGCCCTCTGGCAGATATCCCCATATTCATCTCTCATATAAGTCTGAAGCAGATTTTGCACTCAGTCAACCTGTTATAGTGCTGGCAGACATCTTCAAGAAATATGGTTTGTAGCTATGGATTTGTTCATCTGGAGTCTTAGAGTCAATCTGATAGTCCTTTAGATGGGACAGAGATAACTTGGGGACAGAAAGACAAGCTTCCAGGTCAGAGGAAGACAGGCTCTCCATGGTGCCTGCTCCATAACAAAACCCTACCACTTCTGCCTACCTCCTCCAGATCCTAACTCCAGCAATGACTGCAATGAGGAGGAAGAGGCCAGTAGCAATGCTCCCCACAGTGAACCAGATGGATGGTGATGGTGGCTCTAAGATAGAAAAGAGAAGTGAGAAGCCCTGATCCCTGCCTGATCCCACCTCCCCCAGTAACTCCACCTCCCTCTGGTCTTTTGAGGTGTGTGGGATGACCTTTTCCCAGTCCCTTCTTACTGTCCTTACCCCACTTCAGGGTGAGGGGTTCAGATAGCCCCTCATGCTGAACTTGGCAGGTGTATTTGCCTTCCTGGCCCGAGGTCATCCGCACAAGTGCCCATTTCTGGAATGTTCCATCCCCTGCAGGCCTGGTCTCAATGAACTCCATATCTTGAAGTTGTTCCTCCCCATCCCTCAGCCAAGTCAGGGAGATCTCCTTAGGGTAAAAGTCCTGGGCCCAGCACTTTAGGATCACCTCTCCATTGGGAGCTGTGTGACTGGTCACTCTGGCAGAAGGAGGATCTGTAGGCAAAGGTCAGAGGCATTTCCATGCCCTCTCTTCCAGGGATGCAAGGACAGGTGGGGTCTGGCGGAACAACCCTAAGGTGATGGGGTGCTTGAGTGCTTGTGCTTGGATACCAGTTTCAAGATCACATTTCTCTCTACCTTCCAAACACTCACCCTGACAGTTTTCTCCCCAGTCCAACGGCACTATGCCTAGCAATTCCTCATAAGTGAGCCCTAATAAAACAAACTATCTTTCCCCATCACTCAAACAAGCTGATCTCTGAAAAAATTCTCTTGTATAAACAGGACCATCTTGTAACCACAGAATGATCATGTATTGATTCCCACAGTTGTCATCTACAATCCAGAGGGTAAGCTATAGACATGGACTCTCAAAGCTATCTTGCTACATTTATTATCATTTCTGGACTTTAATAAGGGCCAGAACCTGAATTAATCAGTCAGAAGAAGAGCCTGGACCTAAAAATGTCTTTGTTCTTTGAAGTAAACTCAGAGAATATTTCTTCTTATGTCAACAAGGTCAGATGGGGCTGACTTAGGATACTTTATGAGACCTTTAACCCAAGACACTATCTTGAATAATAGGACTTTTCCCATATCTTAATATTTTGTGGACATGTACTACGTTATGGCATGTTAATGGTAAAGAAAACACAGATATGGTGGGTTGTAATTTCAATTGAAACTTTGTCAACTCTCCTATCTTATGGTATTTACAACCTATTCAATTAAGAAGATTCCTTTCTCATGGTATAGTTAAACATAGAGACCATAAATCTGAGGAACACAGACATCCTTGGATTGTCCTGAAACA
This sequence comes from Potorous gilbertii, assembly GCA_028658325.1. Lineage (NCBI taxonomy): Eukaryota > Metazoa > Chordata > Mammalia > Diprotodontia > Potoroidae > Potorous > Potorous gilbertii. The sequence continues at coordinate 252,389,300 of CM053773.1, forward strand.
AATTTAAACCTGGTCATTCTTCTATCAGGCAGTCAGAGGTTTCATTCTGGCTCCACAGCCATGTAACTACTAGAATTAAGGGAATAAACAATATACATTTAGCCTGTTTGCCTTTTTTAACCAAACTTTCAGGTCAACAGTTATGATGCCATGACATGCAGATTAGAACTGCTGGTGTAGGAGAGAACAGCTTCCCACCTCGCCAATGCCAAAAGACCTAAGCGCCTCAGGATTAATTTTTCCTGAAGTCCTAAACCTTGATGGGATAGGGTAAATCTTCCTATTCCCAGCTTCCAAAGGACTACCACTAGTTTTGTTGAAGTCTGAAGCTTCCCTTTAATCTAGTTTTGGGGCAGGGACCAATTCAAGTTTTCGCATTACATGGGTCTCCTTTGATGAAAAATTAGTACAAATATTGCTAGCACTAATGTCAATTAACTAAAGATAGCCATAAATTATGTTGGCCACAATAGGGGTCTTTTGGATTGGTCAAAGTTACTTTATCTTAAAACCAAATTAAGTTTAAAGATCAACAAAACATCTAGCCAGGAGTGGAATGTTTCATCTTGGGCTTGCTGACAGACTAAGGGAGAACAAAAGGCAGAAGCCTCCTCCCTTAAGCCTCCCAAAGCTGCTTCAGCACCAGTTGAGTATTGGCTAACTCCCTCTACCCCAAGGGTCTAGACTGTCCTTCCCTTTCACTCCCTCTGTTCTATTCCTCACCTCCTTTCTCCCTCCCTTCCCTTACAGGCTCTGAACTACACTTTGGGGTTACCCACTCCCTCCTTATCTTCCCTTACCTGCTCTAGCCCTAAGGAGGATAACTGTGTTCAGCCCGCAATGCCTCCTCCTCCCTCATTCTCCCTTAAGGGCTCTGGTCTTGAGGACAGTTACAATCCACCTACAGACTAGAGGCCTGAATCTATTCCCATGGGTCCTATCCCTTTAAGATAGTTAGAAATTTCGGGATGCCAAGACTCCCCCTCCAATAACCACAGAGGTGTGCCGAGCAAAGATTGCAAGATCCACCCTTATTCTGCCAGGTCTTGGATCCTTGCAACCCCGCTTCCTCAGAATAATAATAGCCAATTAATGATGGGGGGTTCTAACAAGCTTCTGATTCCCCTTCTCTCTATTGTTAGCTCTGTTTGTATTTGTCTTGTCATTAATTGTCAATTTATCTGTCTGTACGTCTCTGTCCATATCATGTATGCTGTGAATGAGTCTATTATCTTGTAACATTTAAAATACAGGTAGCCAGAGACTTCTAATGACTGCAGCTAGGGAAACAAACAACATTTTAAGACTTTTCTATGTTTTTCCAGTCTGGCCAACCTGGAATTACAATGAAAAATAGATATAGTTAAAAACATCTTAGCAGATTTTGTAGATTGTGAGATTAATCATTAAAAAGTTTGGAAACTGATCATTTGAAAAAGAAACTCCTGAGACTGTAGGTAGCTCCAGGAGCTCACCTTGCTAAAATACCCCCTTCCAATCCTGAAAATTTAGCATTCCCCACTCCCTCCCAGAGTTGAGAGTATCTCAGAATGGAGATTTTTAACAGCTTCAAGGGTTCATATTACCCCCTCTCATCTCAGATCAGATTAAGAGAAGAGAGTGCAGGAGAAGTGTAGGGAAAATTTAAATCACCCTTCCTCAACTGGCAAAAGGAAGTGTGGGGGCAGCAATTCTCAGACTGGCAGTGATTCTAACAGTCCTGTACCCTTGGGCACCTTGTAGTTCCCCCTTCTAGGTAAAGGTTGGAAATGTCACCCAGGTCCTATGCATTCTGCCAGTCCTGTTCCAGCAGCTGGAAACTGCCCCAGGCTTAGTAAATTCTACAGCTGTGGGGAAAGGGATAGGTCGATGCATCAGGACTGTAGTGAACATTCCCTAAGCCTAAGAATTATTACTACTGGGACGCCAGCTTCTCTGCTCTTGGTAAATGTCACACTTCTCTGTTCCAACTGCAAAAAAAAGGATTTTATCTGTTTGACCCATTTCCTGATTTGTAAAGGGAAAAATAGAAAGGGTTGTTGTTATGGGATCAACATGATATAATGATGGCAAAATGCTTGACATAATGACTGGCATACGTTACATACAATGTTATTATTGTATCTCTAATGCAATTTTAACTTTGAAGGGGTTTTAGTTACCAAAAGTAATAAGATTAATTTCTGGAAATGCAAACCATATCATCAGAAGTTATTGTAGTGTTGCTTCTAAAATTTTATTTCTGTATTGCTGAATTTCACTTAGAATGTGAAATTTGAGAGACCACTGTGAAGTAGAAATGTTGTCAAAGCGATTTTAATTGGGGTCTTGTTATCTGTGAATTGAACTTTTAAAAGGAAGTGAAGAAATGAGATAATTTGATATTTACTATGACAGCAGATTTTTACATTTAAAATCTTGGCTATTAGGAAAATATATGGCAGTTTAAAGTTATAGTTTCTATATGTTATGCAAGATGATTTATAAATGCATTGGCTTAAAGTTCTTATAAAACTCTGTGCAAAGGTTTCAGTGTTGTAGAATTCCTATTGAGCAAATGAGAATCCTTAAAGAAAGAAATAGGAGTATAATTTTCAAGCTAGTTTCACCTAAATGAGATACTTATCTATGTTAATTTGAAGGTTTAGGAACTATCTATATGGAATGCCAGAATTTACTTAATTTCTAGGAATATATTTATGGAAAATTTGTTATTGTCATAAGGCTAAATTAATTGGATATGTCCTTCTTAACTTATAGAAACTAAATCTCCTCTCCATTACAAACATCTTTTGACTAAGGAACTTTGTGATATCTAGCAATTCTGTAATAACTAAGAATTTAGTTTTGTTATAATCCTCTGTGAACTTGTGTTACTTTATACCAACATAGTTTAATGAATTCCAGTTTTAAAGGTTTATTTTTGTTTTAAGGAGGAAGAAAGAGATCTATTATTTTAAAAGTTTCCAACTAATTTTCTTCATAAAAGTTTAATGAACATTAGAATAAATTTTAAACTGTTTTTAAAGAAGGGAAAATACTTTTAGAAGAGATGTTTTGAAAAATCTTGAGTAATTTTTTAGAAGGCTTGCTAAATTTTCAAGATAATTCATTGCTAAATTAATATAATGAGTTTTAAAGCAGAAGAGATCTTGCTGTTTGGATCTGAATTTGTTGCCATTCTATGGTCTATGCAAGACTTGAAATCTGTGTTTGAACTTACCATATGTAGAAGATTTAATTCCTGGTGTATCTCATTCTTCCAGAGTGAGTATAATTAGGGAAGAACAACAAACTTGTGAAATAAAGGCAAAAACCCATCAACCTGTAAGGGTAGCTATTAACCTCTTTGCTTTGTCTAAGCTAGAAAGGGATTACAGCTATGTTAGTAAAAAGTAGTAACTTATGAGCTATCTTGTCTTATGGTTAAAATGTAAAGGAAAACTGGATAATCTGAAGAATAGGATTGAGAGATATGGAAAGATAAATAAAGGTCTGATTAAAAATATGGAAGACAGATAAGAAGGTTTGGAAATGAATGAGGGTTATCCAAAGCCCTCTGGTCCCTAGATAGTTGTTCTGGATAGTTTCAGATGGCTTAAGTATGTTCAGAGAGTGTGAGGAAGTATTTTAAGAAGACAGATTGATTTGATAACTTGATTTTTGATTAATTTGATAATTAATAACTCAATCAAATTTGAGATCGCCCTATCTGAAGGATATCAGTCAATATTTATTTACTGTTTAAGACTTTATGAGAATGCAATTTACTATTGTTTTAAATTCTGATTACAGGACTAGTTGTCTAAGTTATCATAAAGCCAATTGACATGGGCTTTGTGGTTTTGGAGATGACCTAGGTAGTATCTTCTTAACTTTAAAATGTTCTATTTCATTTCTGAAAAAGGAAATTCCTCACCTGATTACTCCTAAGTCTTGCTTTCAGCACCTAGGGGGTTACATGATTGGTTATCAGATATGACTCATTCCCAGAATCAAACAGAACTAAGGAAGTTCTTGCCTTCTGTTAAGATATGTGTCATTGTCCCTCTTATTCTTTAATAGCAAATTTCTATAATCAAGAAGTACTATGAGTACAATACTAAGTCTATTAAATAAATAGATAGAAATTGTAACATCTCTGAGTTACTATAATGGGATGCAAGAATGGATAACTTACAACTTTAACTTATATTCATAGCCAAATAAATAAATATAATATAGAGATAACATCCTCCAAAGGAAGAAATGATTAAACAAAGTCATAAGACAAAGATGTAATGTAATAGATGCCTAATTAAAAAGGATAACAAATTTTGAGAAAAGCAACAGAATCAGACTGATTCCTATAAAAATAATATACAGATGTATATGATTGGCTTCTAAAATTTATCATGTTTTGATAATAAGATCTCACATTTTGATTTTTGCACAAATATTGTATAAGGTAATAGTGAAAGATGAAAGTATTTCTCCTTTATTAAAGTATCTGTCTGATAATTGTGAAGGCAGATGAACCCATTTTATGCTTGAACCTTCACATTTTAAAAGATTCTTATACCAGGTATAGGATTTAGGTAAAGACAGAAATAGCAAATAATATAAACTGAAATTCTATGACATTTCAAAAAATGGAGAACAAATTTTAAGTGTTTGTGCTAATTTATATTGTCAGAATTATCAAAGAATTTCTAGATATGAACCAGAAAAAAAGAACTCCCTTTTTGAACTGTTCCAAGAATAAAAACTATTATCAAAGAAAGGATGTCTAGGCATCAGAAAACAACATAAAACATCTGGGATTCAAAAAGTGATGTTTAAATGGACATTGGGAATAAGTAGCTAGGATACAAGGAATTTAATTTTAGTTAACATTGGTAATTGAATTGATTTGTATGGCTCATGTTTTAAGTTTTCTTGTTTATGTTGGTGACATGTCTCAAACCGGTCTATTGTGAGTCATCTGGGTGGTTTAATCTGTACCTGATTTAATGTAAAAATGCAATTTTGTGAATTGTGAGAAAAACTTTATTGTGTTGTTTGACTAAGCCTGTGTGGCTAGGAAAATGAAAACATTTATTGGCCTATTTGAACCTAGCCCTGTGTGACTGGGAAACTGAACCATTTCTATGTGCCTCTAGCTATTCTATCTATGTTGTACTGTTCCCTCTCAATTATCAAATCATATACTTTTGGGGAGTCTTGTCTGACTATATGGACTCTTGGATTCATCTGTCACATCTATTGCTCCTGCTCCCAAGTGGACACCTGAGTCCATAGGAGACCTTGCCCTCTGGTTTCTAAAGGGCCTGAAAAAGATGACATCACATGTGGACAGGTTTCCCAAGAGTCTGAACCAGACCTGAATGAAGAACAGCTCCCTCCCTACCTGAGCCCCTTGCATCTGCAGGACTGATTGTTTAGAGGTTTCTCCATAACCTTTCTTGGTCTACAGGTGAAGCTTTTGGTTGCTTTTGACCAAAAAGAGGAAATGATAACATTTAATATCATTTTTGGACTTTAATAAGGGCCAGAACTTGAATCAATCAATCAGAAGAAGAGGCTGGACCTAATAATCTGTGTTCTCTGAAATAAACTCAGAGAATACCTCTTCCAATGTCAACAAGGCCAGATGATGCTGACTTAGCATACTTTATGAGGCCCTTAACCCTAGCCACTATCTTGAATAATGGGACTTTTTCTGTACCTTAATATTTTGTAGACATATACTATGTTATGGCCAGTGACTAAGGTTGTATGTTATCACCTAATTAGCATATCTGCCAGATAATCCACACCTTTTCCTATATAAGCTTTAGCATCATTCCTGTTAAGCTGCAAGTTCCCTAAGTAGCTCTGACCCTGCCCCCCAGCTGGCACTACAATAAACCTTTGCCACCTTGACTTAAAGAATCCTTAAGTTCCCCTGAACCCCCCTCAAACCTAATCAGAGGTACAAATGGCTCCTTGGGTTCAGAAGCTCGGGGCAGGGAAGTCGGGGAAGGGCCCTTTGAGGGTCTTGAATGCTTCCCACACTTGGGCAGGAGAGGGAGGGCGGCGGGGACAGTACCTGTTTTCAAAGCCTCCTTTCCAATTTGGAGGTACGTGCGCACCCACTGCACACACGTGTCCTCCAGGTAGGCTCTCCGTTCCTTCAGGAAGCTCTCACCCGCCTCCAACTCCAACTCCGTGTTCAGAGCCTGGGGCACCGACACAGTCCACTTGTAGGTCTCCGTGTCCAGGGCGAGGTAGTCACGCCCGTCGTAGGCGTATTGGTAAAATCCGCGTTTGAAGGTGAGGTTTTGGTACACCTCGCAGCCGCACAGGTGCTGGAAGGTGTGGACTCCTGCCCCACCCCCAGCGCTGGGGTCAGCCGGGCCCCACTTCTCCCGCTCCCCCCGTAGCTGATTCCGTGACCCGCCCCCCACCTGGGACGCCCGGAAGTGTCCCCTTCAGCCTCGGGTGCCCTACCCCCTCCTCCCCCTGTCCTCAGTGGGAACCCCAGGTGACCGCGGGACAGCTGGGACCCGGCCTCTCCTCACCCCACCCCCGCTCTGGGACCCACGTGCCGCACCCTCCTTGGTGTGGTTGTAGTAGGCACTCAGTATCCGCAAGCGGGTTCGGAAACTGTGTGCGGCTGCCCTGTGGAATCGGGTATTGCGCTCCCAGTAGTCAGGATCCACCTTGTCTACTCCCTCCATCCACGGGGCCCGAGATTCCTCTCTCGGACTCGAGCTGTTACTGTCGAAACGCGCGAATTGTTGGTCGTCAACGTAGCCCACGGAGAAGAACCGAGGCTCCCCGAGCTTGGGCTGTGTCACAGCGGTGGAAAAATACCGCAGGGAGTGAGAGCCTGGGAGGTGGGGAACCGGGCCGGGACTCAGGGCAGTGACCGCGTAGACCCGACTCCGGCGGCCCCGGGTCTGCGGCCAAGCCCAGGGAGAGACTTGGACTGCGAATTCAGCCTCCCCGAGATGCCTCCCCACCCCCAGCATCCCAGCCCCTACGTTCAGGAAGATACTGGGTAACCTAGCCCAGTAGTAGTAATTCTCATGACTACAGTGCTTTGAGATCAGTCAAACACCTTTCCTACTCACCCAGGCAGGTCCTAGTAACCCTTCACCTCGGCCTTGCACCTCCTCCATCTCTGGCGCAGTCCCGGGTCTCTCACCCTCAGCCCCCCACCTCGGGTCCTCACCTGTCCCCAGTCTCATCCCACCCGCCCTCCTCAACCTCCCATGAAGCTCTTTAACAAAGCTGCTCCTGGTTCTCTGGCCTCGCCCTTGGATGAGGGGGCAGGAGGGGAGGAGGGGGCGCTCACAGCCAGCTCTGCTCCTGAACGCACCCAGGACTGTCGCCCCCTTTTCTCCCTTCCGGCAACTCTGCCTCAATGATCCACGCCCTCACACACACCTACCAATCCACTCACTCCCCCACACCAAGAGACCAACACGAAGACCCCCCACCCCCACCCCACTACCCCGCCAAAGCCCAGCTAAGGGACTGCAGGCTACTCGTCCCCGAGTCACACACAGAGATTTTTCTTGGCTTCTTCTTTTCAGCACCTCCCAGACCGCACCTGAGATGAAGGAGCCGCTTCCCGGGAAACCCTCCCTGGGCTAGGCTGGGAGGAACTTTGTGTAGGAAACGCTATCCTACCTACATCCACCCCTGGATGCCACGTGCAGTCCCCAGGCGGCCACTTAATACTTTACTTACCTGCCCAGGTCTTTGTAAGGGTCAGGGTCCACAATAAAAAGAGAGAGCTCACGTGACGCTCCATGGTTCACAGGCAGAAAATTCCAAGATCAAAGCTGTTTATGCTGGGTTTAGAGAGGGAAGAATACCTAACTTCTGGTTAGCTGCACACAATTTCTGCCAGCCAATAGCAAATGGAAGATTAAAAATGTCATTGGTGACTGGGCAGAATAAGCCGCTAAAGATTAGGAGACCCAAACTGAAACTGACGCGGAAGAAGTCCCCCCCCCCCCCGCTTTATAGACCTTGGTTCTTTGTCGGTTATCCACAGGACAGCCTCTAATTCTGCTGAGTGCTCAGAGTCCCTCCCTCCCATCACTCCAGAAACACTTGGCTCTTATGCTCCCAGTTTGAAACAGAGAAAAAGAAGGTCCCGGCCCTCACCCCTTCCCTGTATTGACTCAATAGAACTCAATGGGCCATTGAAGGCTCTCATCAAACAAGTTATCTCCCACCATACGTTAAAAAGAGAGAAAATTCTTTGATCGAGACAATGGAGAAATTTTCCATAAAGTGTAGAGCACTGCTATGAAATGAAATCGAAAGCAGAAGCAATTGTTCCTGTGGTCCTATGAAGCAGACATAAGTGAGGTTTTAGACATCATTTATACCAGTCCTTTATAGGGACTCCCAGTAAGTAAGGTCATGGTAAATAAGAAAGCCAGGATCAGAACCCAGAACACTGGGTTTCCAACGCACCAATCTGCACTGGAGATCCAATGCTCCACTGCACCGATCTACCAGGGGCATGGAGCAGGTTATGCCTTTAATCTAAACAAAATCATAATTCTCTCTGCATGGTAGGATTCTCCAATTCCTCCTATTCCCATATGACATCACACAAATCGGATCAACAGAGTCTCTGAAGGGAATTCTATGGGAATATCTAAGAGACTGCTATAACCATCCATGCAATGAAAAAGCCAAGTGGAGAAAGCCTCAATATTTTCTGGATTCTCGATGACGTGTGCCTCAATGGGCAGTATATTCATTTAGGCTATCTGTTAGTCTCTTGGATGGGAATGCCAAATGGACAATGAGCTGTATCCAGAATTGAATAGGAGAAGAAGAGTAGATTGTATTTCATTGGAGACATTGTGTGGTGCTTTCAGGAATTACAAACTGCCCTTCTCATTAATGTCTATTTCTACTGATGATGTGCATGCCAATGAGTCATAGAACACCACAATCTATTGTAAGGGAAAAAACCAAAATTACAATTAAAGCAACAGAATGAAAGTGCAATTAGGCATCAAGAGCCTGAAGTTGGTTACCAGTAACTTGCCCAGGAAGAGTGACATGAAATCCATTATTAGGTGTGGATATAGACCAGGAAGGACATGGCCAGTCATGTAGTGAGAAGGAGAAACAACAGATGAGTGGACATTAGCAAGACATTAAGAGAATCAGAGGGAGGTCCACGGCAAATTTATTAAAAGAGAGCATCAAGGAAGACAAAATTCCTTTTTACACACTAAGTCACAGTTAGTGATGCGTTTTACATGGGATTTCTTTGGGTTCCTTACCTATAAAAGTAAGAAGGTATCAAGTCCTCCCTTTCCTTCAAATAATCTCTCTTATCAGTAGAATGTGGGCGCTAGTTTAGGACATGAGAAATGCCTTGATGTAATGTTAATGTAAGGGGAATGGTGGGTGGTGGAAAGAGTTAAAGATCTTCCCCACCCATTAATAGGCCTCAATAACTTTTGTTAATTTCTATTGAGGCACTGGGTCAGAGGGTCATACTGGCTCTGAAAAGTATATAAATACCCTGAGGTAAAGTTTTACTCCACCCCCCCCCCCTTACTTTTTTTGTTTGTTTGGTCAGACAAAACTCTGGGCATCCACTAAGTAACCCCCAGGTTTTCAAAACCCAGATGTTGGTGCTTCTCTCTCTGGTAACTATGTGTGTATATAATGGTCAGACAGTTGAATCTGTCTGTTGATCTGTGATGTATGTCTTGCTTATTGTCAGACAGTTGGAAGCCCTGTCTTTATTTCTCTGCTTGTATTTTCTCTGAAGTTCAGAGTGCTGATTTTTTTCCCTGATCTAAATGAATGAATGATAAATGTGCTTGATTATAGTGATTGCTGACCCCTCAAAAGTTGCTTTCCTTTTAGAAAAGCAGATCTAAGAACCTGTATAGCAGGCCCTCCTGTGTTTGCTGAGGTCCTTGCTAATACACATGATTTGCCTGCTTCTATCCCAAATCTTAGGATAGCACCTGACCATTCTCTAACTTCAGTCAAAGCATCTGATGGGACAACAATTTTTGGTACATGGACATGAGGACAGATTGCCCCTATTGACAAGGAGGAGAGGGTCTTATGGAGAGAGACAGCCAAACTTCATTTCTACCTTCAGAAACAGTTCTGCTCCATGTGGCCTTCTCTCCACTCACCCTGGTGTGATCTGATAGGTCTCCCTGCCTCCACTCAGCTGCCAAAGGGATCTTTCTAAAATAATGTCCTGACCCAATCACACACGCAGTCCCCCATTCAATAAACTCCTGGGTAAGCTGTCACCTCCAGGATCAAATACAAAATTCTATTTGATTCTTAAAGCTCTTGGTAACACAGCTGCTTCTACCCTGGCCAGGCTTCCCACATTTCACTCCCCTCTACTTCCTTTGGGCTGGAGGGACATTGGTTTCTTGGTTCTTCTTCCCACATTACTCCATATCTCAGCTCTGCACATGTTCACTGGCTGTCCTCCATATCTGGAACTATCCCCTCCCTTCTGTTCTCTGCCTTCTCTGTCTTCCTTCAGACACAACTTAGATCCCATCATCTGCAGGAGACTTTGCCTGGTCCCCTACCCTCCACTGCTTGTGCCTTCCTGCTGAGATGACCTCCCATTTGTCCTGTATATAGCTTCTATAATAGTGCTTTCCCTTCCATTAGACTTGGTGTTCCATGAAGCCAAGGACTGTTTTGGCTTTTTTTTTTTGTCCCTGCAAGTTAGCACAAGGACTGGCACATAGTAAGTGTTTTCAGTTGCTTGTTGCCTGACTGGATTTACAATTCAAGGACCTAAGTTAAAAATCAAGTTCTGATGGGTACTATCTGTGTGACCTCAGGTGAGTCACTGAAAAGTTCTTTGCTTTAGTTTCTCCATCTGTAAAATGAAGGAGTTGGACTGGAGGATCTCTAAGGTCTCTCCCACCTCCAAATCTTATAGCCCTATTGTGGTGAACACTAAAAAGCTGGGTTTCCACAAAATGTTGCAGTTCCAAGATGGCATAAGATGACAAACACTACTGACCAATCTGCTCTCAGGGGAAAAAGCTAGCCTAACCACGAAGTTTCTGATAAAAGGGGCCTAGCTGGAAACTAGCCTAAACTAGCTGACGACAATGACCAGGGTAAAGATTGTCTTCACTGTGCTTGCTTAATGAATGTGGCACTCTTAATTTAATGCTTAAGGTAGGATAAATTTATTAAAAATAGAGAGGAACTCCCCTGGGATTTTAAAATTAATAAGTTCTTTGTAGAGGCTGGGAAAAAATGTGACTCTCTTGATATGTAAATTGTTAGGTATTTTATTTTTATGTGGAGTGTAAAGGAGAACGAAGGTAGTCTGAGTAAAGGTTAGGAATGAGAAATAATAACTAGAACAAACATATGGAAGGTAGAAGAGAAAATGGAATGATGTAAAGAAAAATGGGGGATGGGGAGCAATGGGCCCATGTGCTTTCAACCACTACCTCCCTCATATTATTTCAGAAGATTTGAGTATGTTGAAGGAGTACAGAGGCAATGAAAATTTGTAGCCTAACTGGAAAATGGATAGACAAAGTTATAGAATGTTTCATTAAATTTTAAAATGGATACTGACTGGGGTAAAGATATTGATTACTGTGATTTGTGATTATTACTGTACAGTTAATTATTAAGCTCCCAAGGTCCCTACCTGGAGGGGAAGTGGAGCCCATCTTGTTAACATTGGTTCAAAATTATTAAGATCTCTTTGGTGTAGGCTAAAGACAACAGTTAGAATATTAACTTAGCACATTTTAAGTTAATATAATTTTAAACTTTTTAAGGAAGGAGAAAGGTTATTCAGATTGAACTTAAAAGAATATTATATGATATATATATGAATGGATGGCTATATGTATTTAGTAATTAAGGTGTTTACACATTGTTATTTGGCATTTATGATTGTAAGGTACTTAACATAAGGACTGCAGCATAAGGTAATTTTTCCCTACCTGGTAACTTTGAAATGGATTCTAAATGCCAAAAGTAATAAGAAAATTTCCAGAAATACATTTGATACGTATTTCTAAACTAGATTGTATTTCTATAGAAATAACTCTTATACTTTGGTATAAACAAGCAGGGATGATGCTATGCTTGCTATGATGGCAAATTGTCCATTTGAAATCTGGGCTATCATGAAAATATGTTTGTAGTGAGTTAAAAGTTATAGTTTAGTCTCTGTGCAAGGTGATTTGGAGATGCATTCACCTAAATGGATAATATGTTTCAAGTTGTAAATATATAATAATGTACAGGACATTTCTAAATTATGATTTGGTAAACAATGATCAGCCCCTGTGGTTAAAAGCAATTTCTCTTAATTGTACTCTCAGAGAAAATGATGAATGGGTCAGGAAACTTTAAGTGAGAGGAAGCTCTTATGAATTCTGTGTAAAAGTTACTGTGCTGTAAATTTTCTATGGATAAAATGAGAATTCTTGAAAGAAAATAAATGTGATTTTAAGCCCATTTCATCCAAGGATCTATTTGTGTATGTTAAACTGGAAGTTTATGCTCTACTACATTAATTCTGCAATAACTAGGAATTAAAGTAGTTTTAATAAATGCTAATGTTTAGAGGTTTGTTTTTGCTTTGAGAGAGAAGTTTTAGTTAAAATGATTTTGCTATCATTTATGAAATTTGTGAGATCATTAGTTAAGTTATTTGGGGTTACCATTTTAATGCTAATCCCTAAAAACTAGGTGATAACTGTGTATGAAAAAGAGGGGATTAGGTGAAAAATTTTATTTGGTTTGGTTCTTCCCATTCAGAACAGTCCTCCTGTAGGTATGGAGAGTGAGCAAACAGGGGCACCAACAAATAGTCTCCTTATTTTGGAAACTTTCCAAGGCCCCTGGAAGCCATCTGTGTGGACAAGGTCATCAACCCCAGGAGAAGAACTTGTTTGGGTTATGTAGGTCCTAAATAATGAAAGGATTTTTAACAATTGGCTTTTACACCAGGACAAATGTAAAATTGAGAAGGAAAGATGTTAAATGTAGTCCCTTATGTATGTGGGTCCTGGAAAATCTTTATTGCTTATTGAAAATCCATGAGAATAAAATAACTGTATTTAACTCTAAGTTGTTATAGGTGGAACTTGTTGTTTGAGTTCTTGGGAACATAATTAATCTTGTTTTGAGTTTGGATCTGGGTATAGTTGTCTGCATTAAATCAGTATCTGAGGGAATGCCATTAGCTACTCAGAGAGGGAGAGAATGTGAGTGTTAATCCTGATTACCGAGGCATGGCCATGCTTTTCCTTTGTTTGTGGCACATTTCTCAAATCAAAGCAGGTAGTGGAAGATGCAAACACAATGAAAGCATGTAGAAATGTGTTGTTTTCAATCCAATAATTAGATACCCTGGTACTCTTGTATAGGCTTGTGAAAGACAAAGTACCTGGAATAAGAACATTTTTTCTGAATGATATGGGAATAATTAAAGGAAAGGAAACAAAGGTATTAACACAGTGTCGAATCACTATCCCATAGACTAAGACTGGGATTTAAAGTGAACTGTAATAAAGGCACATATGTATGGACCAAGGTCCTTGCCTGTTTCAAAGAGATGTAAGAGCAATGATTATCAGTACAATTATAATTGACACCTATAATTAATATTGTTATAATTAATTAATATTAATACCACAGGTAGACTTAAATCAGACATCCTCCTCGATGCCTGGGGATGGCATCTTTTCTGGAAGATGCTTGACCACAGACACAACCAGGGTGGGATCACTAGGACTTTGTCCCAAGAGCAACCAAATGTAGAGGGTATCATGTTAGTGCTAGAGGATGGGGGTGAGCAGCTGCAGGCCTGGGGGTGGGAGGGTGACCAGGCTAACACTGCAAGCTCCATTCTAAAACCCATTTGTGTATCAGGATTGGGGGAACCTAAATTGAAGGATCTAGCTATCCCTGGGGCTCTTCCCAATCAAGAGAAGGGGCTGTGAGGATGCTTAACTTAAATGCTGTAAACCTGGGCACCTCTGGGCATGGGCTGTGTGTGTGTGTGTGTGTGTGTGTGTGTGTGCATGCGCATGTGTCTGTGTCTGTGTCTCAAATCTATGTTTACATATTGTCTCTCCCATTAGTTTTTTTTAATATAAATTTATTTATTTAACTTTTTACATTCATTTTCACAAAATTTTGGGTTCCAAATTTTCTCCCCATTTGTCCATTCCCTCCACCCCAATACACCGAGCATTCTAATTTCCCCTATCACCAACCTGCCCTCTCTTCTATCATCCCTCCCTTCCCTTGTCCCCATCTTCTCTTTTGTCTTGTAGGGCCAGATAACTTTCTATTCCCCATTACCTGTATTTCTTATTTCCTAGTAGCAAGACCAATACTCAACAGTTGATCCTAAAATTTTAAGTTCCAGTTTCTCCCCATCCCTCCCTCCCCACCCATTCCCTTTGGGAAGGCAGGCAATTCAATGTAGGCCA
>CM053773.1:252410953-252424170 GCA_028658325.1 Potorous gilbertii
AGCTAGTAACACTGTTCTCTCTCTGAATCTTTCATGTTCTCCCCTCCCCTCAGACTCCTCTAAACAGTAGTTCTTCAAGACCCTGCCTTGGTCAGGCACCGTTTGGAGGATTACGTTCAGTCTTGGGTACCACAGTTTAGAAAAGGCTTGGACAGGGTGTCCAGGGGAATGTGTCCAGAAGACAAGGGCCTGAATGGACGGGACTAGAGAACTTGCTGTGGAGGATCAGGGGAAGGAATTGGGGATATTTTCCCAGGAGAAGAGAAGATATGAAGGAAGAAGATGGTTGTCTCCAAGTATTTGGAGGATTGTTTGGAAATAGAGTCAGAGGAGTCCAGGTGGGCATAAGTAGGACCTGAGTAAACATTGCAGAGAGGCTGATTTCACTTGAGGATTAGGTCTGTCTAGAAGTGCCTGGCACCTCCCTTGACATCATGGTTTCCTCCTCCTTTGAGGTCCTCAAGCATACACTCAATGACCATGTAGTTAAGTAGGAATTGTTGTTCAGAGAGGAACTGAAGTGGATGCCTAAGGTACCTGGAAGCTCTTGGTCTGTGATTCTGAGTTATCGTCCCCAACTATCAGCATCCATGCCTGCAAGAGAAAAGGGCATTTTTTGTCCCCAGTCATTCAAATAGGAGAGAGAGAGAGAGAGAGAGAGAGAGAGAGAGAGAGAGAGAGAGAGAGAGAGAGAGAGAGAGAGAAAGGAGAAGGTAATCTAGGACCCAAAGCAAACATATTCCTCTTGCTTAATAGAAATTTTAATATAGTGTTGTCTGTGAGTTTTAGGGTACATGGGGTGTGGAATTCAGTGACCTTAGCTGTGTTAACTACAGGGATGAAGGAAGCTATTGTAGGCCCAGGACCCTAGAGATGGTACTGCCTAAAGGAAAGCATGAAGAAACAGAGTCCAGAAAGTGCTGAGAGAGAAGGGGATGGGGAGAAACAGAGACACAGAGGCAGAGAGAGAGGCAGAGAGACAGAGAGAGGTGAGGAGGGAGGGAGATTCTTCATAACTGAAATGAGTTTTATTTTTAAATTTTAATTCAAAAGATAAATCAAATATAATTTCATTTTTAAAAGACTAAGTCTATCACTAATTAAGAAAGGAGTCACAAAGATTTGTGCACCATAGCATTTTCAGGCACAAGAATCCCAGAATATAAAGAGACTGGGAAGTTTTATGTGGCTTACTAGGATATATTGGCAGAGTTTTAAGAGAAAAAGAGATACATAGAGTTCAAGAGCACTGAAGACCTTCTTCATCTTGAGAAAGAAAAACATGACATCTTCCTAAGCCCAGCAGCCAAGGACAGAAAGAACCAATAAGACAGGAAGGATTGCTGCATCGCCATGGCACTTCTATCCCAGATCTCCACCCTGGGTCACCAGTGAGTATTTCACTCCTCTGCATGTGTTGACCAAATGCTACCTGATGGCATTTTCCTATACCTGGGAAGCTCTCTAGACTTTCCCAGTGGAAAAAATTGGGAGGACAGAATCCCATAGAAACAATGCAGATTTGTAAACAGCTTACTTGAGGAGAGGTGGAAAAGAGAGGCAATTGGGGTAAACTGTTTGACTTGCTTAGGGTTAAATAAGTGTCAAACGTCTGAGGCTGGATTTGAACTCAGGTTCTCCTGACTCCAGGCCTGGTGCTCTACTTACTGTGCCACCTACCTGCCCCAAACAGTTCATTTTTTAAATTTATTTTTAATTAATTTATTTGTTTTCAGTTTACAACAATCACTTCCCTAAGTTTTAATTTTTCTCCCTCTCTCTCCCCCTCCCTCCCCACAACGGCATGCAATCTTACGTGGCCTCTACACATACATTCTTATTAAACACATTTTCAAATCAGTCATGTTTCAAAGAAGAATTAAAACTAATGGGAGAAACAATGAGAAAAAACAAAACAAAACATAACACTAAAAATAAAATAGTCTGCTTCATTCTGTGTTCTGATTCCATAGTTCTTTCTCTGGATGTGGATGGCATTTTTGCCTCAAGAGTCCTTTGGGAATGTTTTAGGTCCTTGCATTGCTATAAAGGGTTAGGTCTATCACACACAGTTCTCATACATTGTGGATGTTACAATTCACTTTTAAGTAAATTTAAAGGACCTACACTAATTCTCAGATACTGTGCTCCTTCATTTTTCCTCAAAATCTGTCACTTTTGTCTGCCTTGTATTTCTTTGGATCTTTAGCCATTTCACCATGATATTGCTCTGCTTTCCTCCTTCCTCCTGCCAGGATGCCCTCCAGCAAAATCACTCTACTTAGCATCAATCACACCTGTGTTTCTATTTTCAACTCATTTTTCTACCTTAGTTTCTAAATGATTCAGTTTCATCATTTCTGAATTTGGTCCAACATGATCCAACTCCATAATCTTTTAATGATTCTCTTCTGTTTTGTTTTACCTAATTCTATTTCTTTTGTAAATTCATTTAGCAATTTTTATTGTATCTTGGGAAATAACTTTTGTTTGTGGTTGCTGCCACTGTTTTGCAGTTCATTTTTTCTCCTTGTTCTGGGAGTCTCAGCTCTTCCTCCTCCCCCTCCTCCTCCTCTTCCTCTTCCTCTTTCTCCTCCTCCCACTTGAACTCCTGCTAGCTTTGGTCTTCCTAGTAGCTGCTAGTACAGACTTGGGCCAGCAAGCCTCATATACCAGCTCCTTTCAATCTATAATGATGGGTTCCCATTATGATAGACCTTCTTGTGGTTCACATTTTCTCTCTTGAGAATTTCTGACATTTTTGTTTCTTTTATCATTTTATTGCTGTTTTGATGACCATTTTGTGGCATTGGATGGACTCTCTTGTGACTTCTCATGGTGCCATTTTCCTGGAAGTCTCAATTATTAAACTCCTTCAAATAAGATTCCCAAAGAATTGAAAAGTTCTTCATGTTTTGCCACCATCATACCAAATAAATAAAGGCAATGAAGAAGACAAGTCACCATCAGCCACCATCAGCCTCTTGTCCCCTCTTCACAAAATCATTCTGAAAAGAGTCTCTGCATACCTAGAAGACAGATTTCATTAAGAACAGAGAGAGGGCAGGATGTTGCAAAATAGTATCAAAGCACCTATCTTGGGTCAGGTAAACTGTCTGAAAAGTAGAGCATGTGAGGACCCATGCTGTCTACTGGAAATGATTGTTTTAAAGCATTGGACTCAGTAGAACTAAAAGTGTCTCTGGCAGCTCTCGTCAAAGAAGTTATCTCCCACCATTTGTTAAAAAGAGAGAAAATTCTTTTATAGAAACCATGGAGAAATTTCCCATGAAGTGCTCTGCACTGCCATGAAGTGAAATGGAAAACAGAGACATTTGTTCCCCTATAGTCATATGAAGCAGACATAAATGAGGTTTTGGACACGATACCAATCCTTTTATAGGGATGGAAATTGACTCTCAGTAAATAAGGTCATAGTAAATAAGAATGTTGGGGTTGGAACCCAGAACATTGGGTTTCCAATGTCATTTATACTCCACTACACCAATCTGCTGGGAACATGGAGCAGATTATGCCTTGAATCCAAAAGAAAAATAATCATCCCTTGATGGCAGGATTCTCCAATTCCCCCCATTCCCATATGACATCACAAAACTGGATCAACCATACAGAGTCTCTGAAGGGAAATCTTTAGCAATATGAAAGAGATTGTCCTAACCATCCATACAATGAAAAAGCAAAATGTAGAAAGCCCAATATTTTCTAGATTTTTGATGCCATGGACCTCAGTGGGCAGTATGTTCATTCAGGCTGTTTATCAGTCTCTTGAATGGGAACACCAAATAGACAATTAGCTGTATCCAGAATTAAATAGGAGGAGAAGAGTAGACTGTATTTCATTGGAGACATTGTGTGGTGCTTTCAGGAATTACAAACTGCCCTTCTCATTGATGTCTATTTCTACTGATGACATGCATGCCTATGAGTCATAGAACATCACAATCTAGTAGGAGGAAAAATGAAATTTACAATTAAAGCAACATAAAATGGTGTAATTGGACATCAAGAGCCTTCACTGGGTTACTAACAATCAAGCAAGGAGAAGTGGCATGAAATGCATTATTAGGTGTGTAGATAGACCAGGAAGGTCATGGCCAGACATAGTGAGAAGGAGAAACAACAGATTGGTAGACATTAGCAAGATATTAAGAGAACCAGAGGGAGGCCTTTGACAGAGTAACTGAAAGATGGATGAGCATCTAGGGGAAAACAGTCCCCTTTGAGCCACTAACTCATAGTTAGGTACCTGTTGTACATGGGCCTTGGGTTCTTCACCTGCAAAAGTAAGAAGGTGGGATTAAATCATATCTCAAGAAATCTCTCCTATCCCTGGAATGTGGGCATTATTTTAGGAAGTGAGAAATAACCACAGTCTGCCTGCTTCTATCCAAATCTAGAAGGCACTTGCCCCTTTCCCAACTTCAGTCAAGGCATCTCAGGGGACAACAATCTTTGGCACGTGGACATGAAGGCAGATTGCTCCCCCACAAGTGAATGGCCAACGAGGAGGGGCCTCATGGAAAGAGATTACCAAAATTCATTATTTTTACTTTCACAACAGTTCTGTTACATATCCTCTCCACTCACACTGGGGTCATCTGGTGGTTCTCCCTGCCTCCAGTCTTCCCTCACTCCAGTCCAGCCTCCACTCAGCTTCCAGAGGGATCTTCTTAAAATTAAGGTCTGACCTGATCACACACCTAGCCCCTCATCCCCACCCCCATTCAATAGACTCCAGTGTCTCCTCCAGGATCGAATACAAAATTCTGTTTGGTCCTTAAAACTCTTTGTAATCCAGTTGCTTCCACTCTGGCCAGTCTTTGAAAACTTTACTCCCTTCCAACTCCTTTGGAATGGAGGGACACTGGCCTCTTGGCTCTTCTGCCCACAGGGCTTCATCTCTCAGCTTTGTGCTTGTTCACTGCTCATATTCCATGTCTGGGACATGCTGCCTCCTCCCTTATGTTCTCTGCCTTCCTTCCAGAATAGCTCAAATCTTCTGCAAGAGACCATGCCTCATCTCCACTTGCCCACTGCTTCTGCTTTCTTCTCAAGATGACCTCCTATATGGCTTCTTTGCACATAATTTCCATTACATTGGGAGTTCCTAGAGGGCAGAGACTGTTTTGACCTTTCTTTTTATCCCTGCTAGTTAGACTTGCCACCTAGTAGGTGCTTGATAATTGCTTCCTGACTCACTGGATTTACAATTCAAGCTCTTAAGTTAGAAATCAAATTCTGATTGGTTTTACCTGTGAGTCATTGAAAAGTGCTTTAGATCTTTATCTGTAAAATGAGAGTTGGACTGAAGGATCTCTGTTGTCCCTCCCACCTCCTAATCTTATAACCTAATAAGCTGTTGTACACACACAGGCAATGAATCCTTCAGGTGGCACCTGGCTGGAAGGGAGGTGAAGGGGCAGCTGGAAGAGTTCCTCAGACTGCTGTGTCAAACATATGCACAAGGTGGTGCATGAGGCTTGAGCTAACATAACTACTACTTAGAGAACACCTATCAGTTCCAGTACTGAGAGAAATGTCCTTGGGTTACTGACATCCCTTGACATCTACTCCTAGTCTCTATAACTCCCTAGTTGCTTGCAATATTAAGATTTATAAACTTTATTAATACTTTGTCACTTTGCAGCTCTTTGCTCTCCTCTCGACCCCCCAGATCTCTTTTCTCTCCTTATTGTTACCCCAAAGAATTCCTCAGAATAGATACAATGCAGTTTTACTACAATGCAAAGGACAAGACCACTGGAATCTAATAAGACTTCCTGTAGAAGGCAGCCCCTGTCTTACAATATGCAGGTTTTCTCCATTGGCTCTCTCTTCTTCACCTGGCTTGTTACAGACACAGAGGAAGACTTTGGGGGCAGGGGGCAGTCATTTAGCCAAGGTCAAGTCCTTCAAGTAGAGTTTCAAATTCTCCTGGGGAAATGAGCAATCATCTCACTGACATCATCTTCTGCTCCCTGACAGTCAATCAACAACTGCCTACTATGTGCCAGGAACTATCCTAAACCCTGGGGGTATGAAAAGTCACAAAAACTGTTCCTGCTCTCAAGGACCTTGCGGCTTAATGTTTCAAACCACTATGTGAAACTCCTGGTCAGCCCTTTGGTGAGTCCTGCCTTACTGTCTTTACAACACATGCTATCCCTGGAGACTCCCCCTCCAGCCCTACCCCATGTGGATTAGAACCAATGGGAGGAACCACAAGAAAGAAGAAACAAAAAACAGAGAGAACATATAATATGCTTTGATATGCGCTCAGACTCCACAGTTCTTTTTCTGGATGTAGACAATATTTTCTATCATGAGTCTGGGAGTTGTCTTAGATCCTTGCATTGTTAAGAAGAGATGTCTATCAAAGTTTGTCATCACATGATGTTGTTGTTACTATGTATAATGTACTCCTGTTCCTGCTCACATCACTCAGTATCAGTTCGTATAAGATTTTCCAGTTTCCTGAAGTCTTCCTGCTCATCATTTCTTATAACACAATAACGTTCCATTACACTCATATACCACAATTTGTTCAACTATGCCCCCTCTGATGGGTAGTCTCTCAATTTCCAATATTTTGCACCCCAAAAAAGCTGTTATATTTTTGTCAATGTGGACCCTTTTCTCACTTGTATGATCTTTTGGGGATGCAGACCTAGAAGTGGCATTGCTGGGTCAAAGGGTATACACAATTTTATATAGTTTGATCCAACTGGTTTTGTAAAATAAAGAAAAAATGCTGATCAGGATACTCTCAGAGAAACTTGTAAAGACTTACTTGACCTAATTCAAAGTGAAATGCATTGTGTACAAAAAAGAGCAACATTGTGAATGACAATATTATTCTCAGCAACACAATGACCCAAGACAACTCTGAAAGGCTTATGATGAAAAATACTGTCTATCCTCAAACAATGAACTGATACTCTCTGAACACAGATTTGAGGACACACACACGCATACACACACACACACACACACACACACATACACACACACACATATATATATATATTTACTTTAACAGTTCTGGAGATTTGTTTTTATTTTGGTATGTTTTCTTTCACAACATGACTAATATGTGAATGTTCTGCATAATTACACAAGTATGTTGATTTGCTTGCCTTGGTGGTGAGGTGGGGGAGCGTTGTGTTTGTCTATCGTTTTCAAAGAGGACCATGACATCAGAGAAATGAAGACATGACTTGCACTTGATTTTGTTTTGAGTGAGGGTGGGCTGTACAAGGTCACCAGCTTCACATTCTCTTCTTGAGTTATCTGAATCCAGTGATCATCAGGATAACTGGAGATGGCCCAGGATTCAATGGGAGACCTTGACCTTTTTAGATACTCACTTAGAGTGAGGTGAGGCCCATTCAGTGAATAGGTCTCTTCTAAGAGGTAGTCAGGGCATGGCCACTTTAAATAGAAAAGAAAAAATAAATAAATGAATACATCAAGCTAGGAGGACAGGAGCCTCAGGACCCTCAGAGTTGTTGTTGCAAAGAGAAATAGTTACTATTGACATTCACTCTAAACCAGTGGAGTCCAAAAAGTAGCCATTGTGTTGAGCTTGGGCAGAGAACCATTGTTGTTCATTCTATGGGCTTTCAGAAGAAAGACAAGGAAGGAAAGGAAGGAATGAAGGAAAGGTGGAAGGAAGTGGAATAACTAACAATTCATAGAAGTAACAGAGAGCAAAACAAGAGATAGTATAATGGAAATAGCATTGGATTTTGAGCCATAAAATCTGGATTTGAACTCATTCACTTATTAGATGACCTTATGTAAATCACTTAATAGTCTCAGAAGCTCAGTTTCCTCTCTGTAAAATGAGATTCGGTTTAATTATGTCTAAGGTCCTTTTTGGGGCACTAATTTTGAGTGATTTTGAAATTAGTGATGATATGAAATAGAATGCATAAAGCTAGAGAGAAAAGTTGGAAAGTGGACAGAAGATTGTCTTGAAAGTGAAACACAGTGCAAGTCTCATGTTGATGTGATTAGATCTGCATTTAGACACCTTTTGAAAAGATTCAAAGGATCTCTTCAATTCAAAGATTGAAGGAGTAAAGTTCTAAATTAGAACATGGCAATGGAGTTATGAGAAGAAATAAATTCAAGAAATGTAATGGAGGTATCATCAACAGGATTTAGCAAATAACTAAATGAAGAAAGAGGATGAGGAAAAGTGACTCAACGATGACCCCGGAGTTGAGAGGCTTGGTAACTGGGGGGAGATAGAGGCATTCTCAAAAGAAACTGAAGTTAGGGAGAATAGAAGGATTTATGATAAATAAAAGCAGTTCAATTTTGGACATGTGGAACTTGAAATATCTGCTGGCAACATGTCCAGAAATAGGGGATTGAGTGAGTTCAAGGGAGGAAAAGATAAGTGAGTTGGAGCTAGGGAAGGCTTTATACCTAGCTGTCTTCTAGCTCTACAAATTTGTCTTTGGAATATAGCCACTCCTCTCTCCTATATAATAAGGAGGTGCTTAATAAACTTCCAGTAAAAATGAAGGGACATGGAAAAGGTGTGCTTTTAAGGAAACAGTGTTGATTTTAAATCAGAGAAACTAGGTACAAAAGCTGCTTGAGATATAACCTTGTTTTCTCTCATCTAGACGATGGAGTCAGAACAGATAACCTCTGAGGATTCAACTCTAAAGCTCTGATTTTATGGTCTATTCTAATATGAAGGAGTGGGATTGGGGAAGATCTGTGGACAATAAATTCAGTGAATTCATTGTTAAGTATGTAGATAGGAAATAGAGAAGGGGGCTAGAGACCCTGCAAAGACCAGAGTACTGGGGCAGATCGCCTGCAATGAATTCACGGACTCAATCATTCTTGAGGTCAAGGTAGAGATTTGTCACATTTTTCAGGGGGGCAAGAATTCTTAGTGAGCCTGTGATTTGAATGGAGTACAGGTAAAGTTTATATAGGATATTCTACAGTAAAACATGTGCCAAATATGCTAACTAGGTGATTCAGGGCAGGATTAGGGAGTGGTTAGTTCTTAAAGGAATATGCACTTTTGTTATCTACTGTGCAAGTATTTTATCCAGAATTCATTGGGAAATGGCCCAAGGTTGGGGGCTACATGGAGGTGTGATTTTAGGCCTGAAACATCACTAAGTCAACTAACTGTCAGGGCTGACTAAGCAATACCAGGCTGCTCTCATCAATGTCTTGTTAGACAAGATAAATATAAGGGAGTAGATGTGTATCTAAGTCTAGGATACATACGATTGGTCAGTGAGTAGTGAATGTTGTTATGACCCAATACACAGTCAGTTCAGCCAGAGTAACAAATTCTATAAGTGCAGCTGGCTAGTGTAGCAGGAAGGGAGATGATGGTTGTTGCTTTGGCAGATTGTGTCATTGGGCTAGGGAGAAACTGCCTGAGAAAGTGTTTTGAGGCTAGACAGAAATGCGACTTTTAGAGAGAAATGCAATTTTATAATTGGGGTCCAAGCACCCCATCAGTGGGGGATTCGATTAGGGCAGGGGGAAGGGAGAGAATTTGAAACTCTAAGTTTTAAAAATGAATGTTAAAAATTATTTTTACGTGTAAGTGAGGAAAAATAAAATACTAAATAAATTTTAAATCTGAAATCTAATTAAAATGGAATTCACAATCATTTTCCAATTAAAGCTTTTGCTTTAAAAGGCAGGAGGAGATCTGACCATCTCTCCTTCCTGCATAATTGTTCCATAGGGAGTCTTTTAAAGCATTCCCCTTTTGATTCCTAGGGTCACTTTTTCTCTTAAAAGTAGACATGACTAATGTGAACTTTCCTTCCACAGAAGACACACTTCTGAAATGCCCCAGGTTGTTTAGATACAATCTCCAATGGAGACTGTGTCAGGGCCTCTCTGATGACCTGTATAGTGACTCTTGAAAGAATTATTTGGGCTAAAACAGGCTGCACAACCATCTGGGCTCTTTCCTCAACTTCCTTTCCTTCATAGACATAGAGAACAATTCCCTTAATCTGCTCTAAAGTCATTTCATGCCATCCTGGGCACCTCTTGTAGAAATACTTTGGTATCTTAGGCAAGGAGTAATTCACTAAAGTGGATGTAAATGATCTATGTATTTCTTGGAATAGAGGGATCTAGTCTCCCCTATAATTTAGCATTATTGCATAGCCTGTTGTAAAAATGAGTAGGATTCTCACCTTTCACTTCTACTGTCTTCTGAAACCTAGTCCAGTTTGCTGACTTTGACTGGGTTATTGTTCCTCCCAGACTATCCCCAGCCTTGGACTATCCAAACAAAGGATCTCTCTATCCTCAACCCCAAGCCTGAGTAGAACACAATAGGCTTCCCCAGTTGTGGAGTATCTGCCCTAGTCTTCAGAAGTTGATTTGAGTTAGTAGAGAATGAGGAAATAGGAAGGGATAAAATCCAGAATTGCCTCAATATTAACAATTGCTTATTTAATCAACCTTTCTCTCTAATTGTAATAGCTCTCTCATACTTCTTTTTTGTGAGATAATTTACCCCATCCTATCTCCCCCTTTTTTCTTCTCCCAGTGCATTCTGCTTTCTCATCTCTTAATTGTGTTTTTTTAAACATATCATCCCAACAACCTTCTTGCAGCTCCACCCTCTGCCTATGTCAGACCTGCACAAGTTGGCCCTGGTCCCCTCTGTGGGTTGTCAAACTATGATGAATGAATAGTTCAAGAGACTTAGTTTCTAGGAAATTAATAATGTTGCTAAGTATGGCTAGTGAATAAATAAGAAAAGAATGGTTATTTGGCTGTCTCTAGGAAATCAAAGAAGCCTCTTGAGGCTTGTATACCCTTGGAAAAGTGAGTGTTCCCTACAAGCAGCAATTAATTCGGCTTGAGAAAATGATTATTACGTAAGAGGGTAAGCTATATAACAATGAGGGTCTTGGGGGACATGACATGGTCAAAGAGACTTCTCAATGTTCATATGACCTGTCTGAGAAAAGGGAACATCCACATTTTCCCGGATCTGTCTGAGTAAACATAGTCAGCAGGAAGGCACTCCATAGCCTCAAGTTAGAATTCTTGTTCCTTTCTGATTGATCTTGGTCTGGGCACATCTTTAAGAAAGGTTTCCCATGATGGTTGGGTTCTGGATGAAGAAGCAGAAAAGGGGAAAACCTTGGTTCTAACTGATAAATTAGTTATTTAATACAAGAGAGGGATTCCTTTCTCACAGCATACTCCTTATTGCCCTTCTAGTGATAGAACACTTGAGCTACAAATATCTTATTATAGAGGAATACATAGAGTTTAACCTCATTGAATCTTTTATGCTTTATTTTGTTTCTTTTATACATTTTTGTTTCTCTCCAGTCTTGTATATGAAGATCAAATGTTTTTACTAGTTCTAGTCTTCTCATCAGGAATGCTTAAAAGTCCTGTATTTCATTAAATATTTGTGAATAGATTTATCCAGTTCTGAGGGAGCAGCTGAGGTTTCCCACTAGTACAGTTTTGTTTCCTATTTTTTCCAGTAACTACCCTAACTTCTTCTCTAAGAATTTGGGTGCTATTTTGTCCTGCGCCTGCCAGTGTGTTTTGTCTATTTTTTTTCCTCTTCTATTAAAGGGGCCATCCCCATGACTACTTTTAAAGAGGCCTATTCACTGAATGGGAATTACTTCACTTTAAGTGAGTACCTGAAGAAGCCTTATTCTAAAAGGTCAAGGTCTCCCATTGCATCCTGGGCCATCTCCAGTCATCCTGGTGAATTTCTGGTCACTGGACGCAGAAGGCTCAGGTGTAGACAATGAGGCTGGTGACCTTGCACAACCCTCTCTCACTCAAAACAAAGTCAGTGCAAGTCATGTAATCATTTCTCTGATGTCATGGTCCTCTTTGAAAATGAAGGATGAACAACATTTCCTCCCCAAATACCCAATTTTGCTGGGTAGGTGAGTCATGGTTATAATCCAAATTTCTTTGCCTTTTAGATAATCATATTCCAAGTCCTTCAGTTCTTTAATATACAGGCTGCTAAATCCTATGTCAACCTTATTCTGACTCCATGATATTTGAATTATTTCTTTTTGACTGTTTGCCGTGTTTTCCCCTTGACCTGGGAGTTTTGAAATTTGTGTGTGGTGTTCTTGGGAGTTTTGATTTGGGGATCTCTTTTAGGTGATCATTGGTGGATTCCTTCCATTTCTTTGTGGCCCTCTGGTTCTTGCATATCAGGGCATATGTCCTTGGTAGTTTATCAAAGATGATATCCAGGCTCTTTTTGGATCATGGCTTTTAGGTAGTCCAATACTTCTTAAATTATCTCTCCTCAATCTATTTTCCAGGTCAACTGTTTGTCCAATGAGAAATTTCACATTTTCTTTTTCTTTTTATTATTTTGTTGTTTCTTGAAGTCTCATCGAATCATTAGCTTCCACTTGGCCAATTCTACTCTTTTCAAACATTTTTATTTAAAGTCTTGAGTTCCAAATTCTGTCCCTGCCTCCCTCCTTCTCTTTAATCCCTGAGATGGTAAATAGTCAGATATGTTATACATGTGCAAGTATGTTTGGCATTTCCATATTAGTCATTTTGAAGTAGAAGATTCAAAAACTGTCCCAGTGTCCTGATCAAGGGATTTTCTAAGGATACATTTGCATCATTTTTATTTTTCAAATGAAATGCCTGTCATATATTGGGTTTCCAAAAATCCCAATAAAAATCGAAGCATAATTATAACATATACAGTGTTTCCTATTTAACCTTACACAAAAACGTCCGTCAATGACATCAGTTCAGTTCCGGGTGGTTCTGAATTATCTTATCTGGAAAACTCGTTTATCTGTGTATTCATGGACAGTCATTCTAATCCAGTTACCTCTAATTCTTCTTCTTACAGTTCCTGAAGACATCACCTTCCTGCTAAATGTGGAGTGTCGTTTGCTTTCAGGGTCGATGTCCCTGCAGAGGAGCAGACACCCCAGCTCCTGCTATGGGAGAACACCCCAGACTCCCGATGAGCCCCAAGGCGCTCAGTCCAATCCAATCTCGACTGACACACGGTCTACAGAATCCCGTCTGCTGCCAGCCTCCCAAAGGGCATCCCTTCTGCTTTCAGTTCGTCTGGTGCCCACGTTTATCTTGGCAGCCTCTCTGGAGGGCAAGGGGAGGGTCTGAGGCCCAGAGGCAGGGGAGGAGGGAGGGAGGGAGAG
>CM053773.1:252424670-252446776 GCA_028658325.1 Potorous gilbertii
GGGAGTGGGGAGGCTCTGCGGAGGAGAAGGCCCCCCCAGAGCGGGCTGACCGGAAGCCGGAAGCCTTGCTGTGAGATCTCTGCGCCTTCTCCAAGCCCGATCCCAGGTAGGTCCTGCCTTCTCTGACCTCCGGGTGCGGGTTCTCCCGGTGCGCCAGGAGCACGCCTGCCTCCCTGCCCTAGCCACTGGACGAGCTGCCCGCCCCAGCCCTTCAGTCGCTTCCCCAATGTCCAGGGTCCCCCTCCCCACATTTCCCATTGCCTCACACTTTTCCCTCTCCAGACCCTCTCCAGACTCCTGGCTCCGCGCCCCCAGCTCCTGCCTTCAGTCCTGAGGACCCCACTTTGGCAGGAGGAACCAAAGCTCCCCCCTGGCCCCTTGTCCTCTCATCTCCCGGGCACGGGGCTCCTCTCCCTTTAGGGATCCCAGACCTAACCTTTACCAGGGGTCCCAGGAGTCCTCCCTGGCTCAGAACACTCTGTCCCTCTGGGGACCTTGACCTCCCTGCCATCAGCCCTTGGAAAGCGTTGCCTCCCAGACCCTGCCCTGCTCCCCTCCCCCAGGCCTCCTGCTGCCCCGCCCCCACTTCTCTCAGAGCCCTCAGGTCCCATGCAGGGACTGAATCCCAGTGTTAGACTTCCCTGGTCATTCCCTGGCAGCTGTATTCCAGAGCAGCCCTTTAGAGTTCTGACAAGGGTCACTGAGCCTCTGACTGGTCTCATGCCCTGTGGGATCCCAAGGTGCCCTCTGATTCTTGGGCTCTCTAGGAGGATGGGAAGGGGAGGGGGAGAGAAGAGGAGTAAGAGGGAGGGAAGTGGTCTCCCTGTTCAGACCCTCCTCATTTCCAAGCCTGACTTTCCCTGCCCCCTCTACAGGTTGGAATCTTGCCCCTGAGGGTAGGGCCTGAGTCTTTCTAAATCCCATGGGACCTTACCCTCTGTAAATCCCAAGTGGGCAGCCTCCTACCTGGGAGGAGAGGGAAAAGGGCCCTCCCTGTCTGGGATCCTTCTCC
The DNA here is from genome assembly GCA_028658325.1 of Potorous gilbertii. Lineage (NCBI taxonomy): Eukaryota > Metazoa > Chordata > Mammalia > Diprotodontia > Potoroidae > Potorous > Potorous gilbertii. The sequence continues at coordinate 252,425,683 of CM053773.1, forward strand.
ATCCCCAGCTTAGTCTGCAGAGGACCACGGCCTGGCCCAGTCAGGGAGTGGGTCAAATCCAGACACCAAAACTGGAAGGAAATTAGATTTATTTTAAGATACAAGAAATAGCAATTGCCCAGAGTATGAGCCCCAAGGTCATAACTGGGGCAGATGGGCTTTTTTGTGTAGAGGGGAAGGAGGGAAGGACTCTCCAGGTGGCTCCAGGCTGTCTCTTGGTTACCAGAAAGGCTTAGAATGAGGACTTTTCATGGTTAGTTGGGATGTCTGGGGGAAGAGCTTTGGCTGCTGCTCCATCTGTGGGGCCATAGAGGGTGGGGGAGCAGGTCCCCCCGGGTAGATCAGATGGAGGAACTTTACACACTGGAGTCACTTTGGTTCCTTTGCCCCCTACACAGGGAACCTGGATCCCTAGGAAATGGCTCCTGGGAGAGACCCATCCCCAGCACAGGTGAGTGCAGTCCATCCGCAGGCTTGACCCACATCAGTAATTCAGCCATGTCTGTAGACCTAGAGGATGGCCTATGACTCTGGTGATACCTGCCTTATGGATTGGTTCTTTGTAAAAAGAGGCATGCCTTGCTCCAGTCTTCTGTGTTTTAAGGTTATTTATTGTCTTGAGCATTGCCCTGCCCCCGCCCATGCTGCCCTCCCAGGATCTTTCTGTGAGGTAATCAGGGTGAAGTGACTTACCCAGGTCACACAGCTAATAAAATCTCAAGTGCCTGAGGCTGGATTTGAATTCAGATCTTGCTGACTGTGGCTGGTTCTCTATCTACTGCTCCTCCTGCTGCCTCCCATTTGTTTTTAACTTCCCCTTCATTACAGCTTACTGACAAGTGTGACCCCTGTTACCCCAGGATCATGTCTTTGCTATCTTTGTGCCTGCCAGCTCTCCCTCCACCTACACACACAGCTCCTCCCCATCTTCCCTCTTCCTTATGGCCAAGCTCTCCCTTGTAGTGACTGAAGTACCAGGAAAATCTTTACCCTGAGTCCTGTCTGGGCAACCTTAGAGCACCTGGAGGCTGTCCTAGCTCTTGTGCTTTGGTTTCAGTCATCAGAACAGAAGTTGTACTGGTGCTGCTCATGTCCTCCTGCCTCAGCTCCCACAAGCCTTCCCAGGTCCCTCTGAAACCCTCCCCTTTACCGGCTTTTAGGTCAAGTCAGTGAGCATTTGTGTGTTTGTCCTTTGTTCCTGAAGAAGACCATGCCATCAGAGAAATTGTGACATGACTTGCACTTGACTTTATTTTGAGTGAGGGGTATGTTGTGCACATCACCAGCTTCTCTTCCAGAGCCATCTGAATCCAGTGACCTCATATTCATCAAGATGAGGCAATTGGGGTTAAGTGACTTGCCCCAGGTCATGCAGCTAGTGAGTGTCAAGTGTCTGGGGTGAGATTTGAACTCAGGTCCTCCTGACTCAGGTACTGGTGCTCTATCCACTGCACCACCTAGCTGCCCTCAATGAGCATTTAGAAAGGTCTTAGATATACAAGCCCCAGAATTCTTGTACAGACTTCTCTGGGGTCATCCTGCTGCCCCTATGTTTCTAAGACCTATCCTGGTTCAGTGATTGAATGATGGATGTTTCTGTACTGTGAAGGAGGCTCCTGGAATTCTCACCCTTGATCCTGAGCACCACAGACCATATTACTATACAGTTTGACTTCCTGGTAGGACAATTGGGTCTACCCTGTGCAGTGTACCATGTACTGGCAGAGACAGTGAGAGCAAAGGAGAAAAGGAAGGACTGACAGTCAGGTTAGTGTGACAAGGTCGGTCACTCAGCTTATTGGAAAGGCTCAGTCTCCTACAGACTGGAGCACATCCTGCATTGACCTGGGAAGGAATAATGGGTGGAACTGACTCAGTTTAGATATGAAGCAAATATCAGACACTTCTAGGTCATTCAGCAAGTTAAAGGAGCTTTATTTAATGATAGCATGAAAAGAACATTCACCAAGGAAGTTAGCGTTTTTTGACTTGAGTAGGTAGGGCTCCCCTCACCTGGTCAGCTGAGCAAGGTGTGGCAGTGTGCCATCTGGGGAAATGTGTCATATCTGAAGGACTCTGATTTCATATGGGTAGAATTTTATGCCTTTACGTTGCCAGGCAGCCACACTCATTTGTCCAGAGACCCTTAGAATACTGCTGGGTGGGAGGCACATGGAGCTTTTGGCCCCTATGTAAGTGAGGTCCTTGGGACAGCTTTGTAACCTTTCTGGGAGAGAAAAAAACAACTGACCTAACCATGTGACAGGAGAAGGACGGAACTCCAGGAGATAGTGACTCCTTCATACGTGGCCAGGGTGCTACCTTTAACAGCTGTGTGGTGAGTGGTCAAGACTGTGAAGGAAGAAAACCAGCATTTATTATCAAGCACCTACTAAGTGCCAGGCACTTAGTTAAGCACCTTACCAATATCTCACTTGACACTCTGTGTCTCATTTTTACTTGTGTAGTCTGGAATATTTGGGGGAAAACATTTTTTACCTCACTTTTAAATTCAAATTTTTTACATCAGAAATTAGCCTTTTCTTCCTTCTCTTTCTGCCACATGCCCCTCCCCCCTCATTGAGATAGCAAGAAAAACTAGCCCCTCTTACAGGAATTTATGTAGTCAAGCTAAACAAAATTTCTCAAAGGTTATAGTTAAAGTTATATCAGCTGGTAGTTTGAGTATCAATTCTCTTATCAAGAGGTAAGAAACTTGTCATCATGAATCCTCAGGAATTGATTGATCAGACTTCCAGTGTGTGTATGCACAGTAAGTATGAGTACATATATTTGTATCAGTCAAGGTCCACCCAGTCTTCTCACCTACTCTCTCCCTTTCATTGAGAACACAACAAAAACAGAACCCATTACACACAATTCATACTCAATCTGAAACAAAAATCTGCACTACCTATACCCTAAAAAACATTTCTTCTTTTCGGCCTGATTACTTCTGCTGGGTGGTTAGGCCGTCTGGAGTCTTGGTTGCTCATTATGCTTCTTGAAGGTCAGTGCATTAGTAATCAATTACATTTATTAATTATTCATCCATACCCCATTTATGAATAATCCCTCAGATTCTCTTTCTTTGCCACCTCAAAAAGAATGATTAAAATTGAATTTGTTTTATTTAGGACTAATCTCTCCCCTAATCTTTCTACTTCTAATTACCCCTCTCCTTTCTCTCCTTTCCACTAGTGAGTATTTCAGTATGTAACTCTGTGGTGTGTGTGTGTGTTCTAAAGGCATCAGTTGTTCCCACCCACTCCCACCTCCTTGTTTGTATAGGGTTAGGGTTATGTCTACTTGTGTCCCATCATTGTGTGAAGTAGTATTTCCTAACCTTGCTTTCCATCCAACCACCTTAGTGTATTCCTCTTCTTTCTGTCTTTTCCTTAACATCAAGACATAACACAATCTAACAGGTCTTTTCTAATTTGATTCCCTCTATGAGCACTCAGAGAGTTGAGAGAAGACACATATCAATTCACCATATTTGAATAAAAGTAGTTTATCATTTTTTTTTGCAGAGTAGACTAGTTCATCCTTCTTTACTGTATTATTATGTTTCACTTCTCTTGTGTTTGAACTTCAAAAACTCTCTGCAGTAATGGTATTTTCATCAAGAATGCTTGGAAGTCCTTTCCTCAAAGTGTCATTTTACCCTATATATACCCTATTCAGTTTTGTTGGGTAAATTATTCTTGGTTATAAGACCATATCCTTTGTCTTCTGGCATGTTCCATTCCACACTGTGGTCTTTCATGATGGTTATTGCCAAATTGTGTGTGATCCTGCGGCTCCTTGGTCCTTGAATTTTGTTTTTCTGACTGCCTGCTGTATTTTTCTCATTCATCTGTCAGCTCTGTGTTTTGTGGAGTTTTCATTCAGAGGTTTCTTTCAGGAAGTGCCCTGTGGTTTAGTTTGATTTTCTGCTCTGGTTGTAAGACATGTGGGCACTTGGAAGATTTCTTGAAATCTCCTATTGAGTCTCCTTTGTTTAATGGCATTCGGATAGTCCAATGTTATTTAAATTTTTCCTTATTCTCTTTTCTGTGAATTGTTTTTTACTATGAAATAACTGATATTTTCATCTTTTTTCAACCATTTGGATTTGTTTTAATATTTGTTATTGTCTTGTGACTCCTGTTTGTTTTATTTCAAGTTTTAGGGAGTTTATTGCTTGGCCATCATTTCGTACCTTTTCTTCCAAGCTGTTACCTCCTTGATTCTTTCTTCCACACCACTCATCTCTTTTCCAATTCTTTTCCCCTGAGGCACTCTCATTCCACTTATAAACATGTTTAACTCTTGCTTCAATGTTTCCAGAAGTCCTGGTTGAGTTTATGCCCAAGACTTGTTTTTTGGCAGTAGTGCTTGTAGATATAAGTCCTTCTTCCGTATTTGTCTCCAGTTGCTCTGCCACCATAACCATTCATTATGGGAGGTTCTTCTTTTTCTTTTGGCACATTCTTTCAGCTTGCTTCCTCTGCAACACCCTGGAGGGAATGTCTGGGCAGCTCTTGTGACTGCTTCCTTGGAGTCCTGAGTGTTGTCTTATTGCAGGATCTCAGGGACAGGATAGAGACTTACTAGCCATCAATGTTCCCAAAGTGGTCTGATCCAGAACAAAATAAGATTGTTGCTTTCCTGCTCTGAGCTCTCTAAGTTTCTGACTTGGGTTTGAGACTATGCAAGAGTGGACCCAGGCTCTGTCCCTATTGGCCAACTACTAAGCTCTGCTGGTTGGCTCAGAGGGGCAGAATTGTAAGTTTCCCTTTATTTTAGGATCCCTGCCGTGTTTTTCCTGTGCTAGCTGGGCTGGACATTGGAAGGCAGACCCTGCTTGTCATTCCAGGCCTGAGTCACACCCTTTCTTCTGCAGGCTTCTGACCTTCCTTGCTTCATTCCCCAGGGCCTCCCTACCTAGGAATTCCACTATTTGGCACAGATACCCTTGACTCTGGTTATGTGAGCTGAGCCTGGGTAAAGTGTGAGAGAGCTGACAACGGCAGCCATCCTTTTGCAGTTCCTTGACATGAGTCTGAATCTTCTTTCCCTGTTACACAGGATCTCATTGCAGAAATGCTCCTTGTTCAGTGTCTTCCTCTCTAGACTTGTTCCAAGGGTCCATGGACCTCTCCTTTCTTCCCTTCTGCCAACCTGGCCCAAGGACTCACAGGTTTTTCTGGTTTTCCTCATCAGGATCTGGTCTAGTACAATGCCCACATCTCTCAGCTGTTTGTGGAGAGGAGTTCACTGCCTTGCTTCCTCACTTTGCCATCTTGACTCTGCCAGGCCAGAGACATTATCCTCAGTTTACCTAAGTTGAGATAACTGACCCAGATGTTGAGGAATTTGCCAAGCATCACGTAGCTCTTAGTGTGTGAGGCTTGATGTCAGCCTAGGCCTTCCCCAAGATCAGTCTTCCTGACTCATGCACCAGTGCTCCTGGCTGAGGAGGAAAATGTAAAAGTCCTGAAGGAAATTGGACACTGAGATAACTGATCAACAAACATTTATTAAGTGCCTGAACACATAAAGAGGCAGCAGACAATCCAATTAGTCAAGGACCTCACAGTCTCCTGGGGAATTGTGTAAAGTAGGAACTAATGAAAAGAGGGCGAGCACTAGCACTAAGAGGGGTTGGGAGAGACTTCCTATAGATGGGACTGAAGTTGGGACATCAGAAAGTCAGTGCAGCCAGTAGGGCAGCTAGGTGCTGCAGTGGATAGACTGCCAGGCCTGGAGTCAGGAAAGCTTAGTTCAGATCTGGCCTCAGACTCTCACAAGCTTTGTGGCCCTGGGCAAGTCACTTGACCCTGTTAACCTCAGTTTCTTCCTCTGTAACATGAGCTGGAGAAGGAAATGGCCAACTACTCTAGCATCTTTGCCAGTGAAACCCCAAAATCATGCAGAGGTGGGATTGACTGAAGAACAAATGTAACATTAGGGAAGGTAGTAGGCAGAGCTGAAGAGTCCTTGGGCGAGGTTGGCAGAAGGGAGGAAAGGAGAGGTCCATGGACCCTTGAAACAAGTCTAAGAGGAAGACACTGAACAGTAAGCATTTCTGCAATGAGACCTTGTGTAACAGGGAAAGAAGATTCAGTGTGACAGTGGGGATGTCCAGTGAAATGGGGCTGGGCACTGAAAATGTGTGGAGCCAAGAGATGGAGGGTCTTGTTTAGAGAGCAGCCAGGAGACAAGGGTCCCTGGAGAGAGGAGCATATATAGGTACCGACTAAGTCATCGAGGGCTTTGCATGGCTTTTGTATTTGTATTTTGTACTGGTGGTTATTGAGTGGAGGGGCAGGATGGTGATATAGTCAGAGCCTCCCTTTAGGAAAACTCACTTTACTGGCTGAATAGAGGAAAGATTGGAGTGGGGAGAAGCTTGAGGCTGTTTGACCCATCAGCAGGGTATAGCAATAGCCTAGGTGTGAAGTGATGAGGGTTTGGGACTGCTTGGGGATGGTATAAGGTAGGGGAACAATGATCCCATTTCAGAGAATTTGCAAAGGTGAAATCAGCAGAGGTAGATGGAATGTGAGGGTGGAACCTAGCTTGTGGACCTAAGCAACTTTAGCCAGGTGCTGCCTGGAGTCTTAATTGCCTACTCCCATTTCTTGGATTGAACAGATGAGGACCTGAGCCTCGAGGCAGTCTTGGGGGTCAGAAGCAGTTGGAGACTCTAAGTGGAATACCTGGAGAGAAGCATTGTTGGTCTGGCCCAGATCCCAGGATGGGAGCAGGGGCTCAGTCCCACCTCCTTGCCCAGCCTGAAGCATGCACAAGAATCATCAGGGCAGGCATCACAGTCTAACATGGGACCTGCAGAACCAGCAGTCAGCTGGCTGGTAGTGGCCAAGGTCACTAGATTTGCTGTTGCCAAGAAGGTTCAAGAGCCTACAGAACTAGGATCCCATTGTGAGCAAGGGAATCCTCCATCAACTTTCCCACAGATCAGACCCCTTGAGGAGACCTGAAGGTCTGAAGGTTCCCAGCATCCTTGAGATTCTGGAGGAAGGCAGCATTCAGTATTCCCAAGAGAGCACAGGAGGACCCAGGAGAACACAGGCTCAGCTGGCAAATGTCTCCTCCTACTCAGTGCTGTCCATATTCTGATGACTGTCTTTCTAGAATCCATTTCATGTTTTCATGTAGATAAGACTTTATTTCAGCCTTCCTGGAAGGAAACTAGATCTTTATCTTTATTCTCTTTTCAGTGATTATATTAAATATTGGTTTTTCCCCATGTAATGGGAATTAAAAATTTTCCCTGCCCATTGGTAGTCATCATGTGGAGCTGTTGAGGGAAGCTTGATTAAGGGAGTTGTTTTGGAGGAGGGGTCTAAATGCTTTTTTTTCTTTTCCTAATGAGGCACTAGGTCAGAGGGGTCATGCCCTCTGGCTCAGAAAATTGTATAAATACTTTGAGGGTGAGGTTTTACTTTGGAGCTTAGTTTTTGGAAGATGGTTTGTGTACAAGATGAGACTCTGGGAAGCCACTAAGCACCCCCCGCCCCGCCAGCTTTGAAAACCCAAGTGTTGGTGCTTCCCCTTCTGGTGTATATGTATGCATGTTAATGGTCACATATTCTCTGAAATTTTGATTTATTTTTCTCTGATACATGTTCTTGATAAAAGGAGAGTGTTAACCTCTCAAGAGTTGCCTTTCCTTTTATTCATGCAGATTAAGAACCTGTGATAGGCCACCTTGTGTATATCGGGGTGCTTACTATTATACCCCTAGAATGCAACCTACTGCCAACTTCTCATGAACTTTGCTTTAGACTATATCACATCAGTACTGATATGGAAGAAATTTCACGTCACCCTACACATTTTCTCCCTGATTCCACAGTGAGACATGTTCTATAATAAGAAATTTTCAGCTTTTTTACAATTTATGTTTTATAAAATATGAATATGAATTTACTCAAAATTTCATTGAGTTTTTACTGACTGTGGTTCCAAGAGGTGACTCTGAAATTTCCTTTGATGAATTGATGATGATTGGAATATTTAACTGTGAAATGTCTCTTGCTCTATATCCTATGACTTTTGATGATTTAGGAGACAGTGACATTTAAGGATGTGACTATGGACTTCACCCAGGAGGAGTGGGGCCTCTTGGACCATCTTCAGAAAGAGCTGTACATGGAGGTCATGCTGGAAAATGTCTGGAACCTGCTGTTCCTTGGTAAGGATACTTGCCCTGGTAACTGAGTCTGCAGTCAAAGGTAATGTCTTCATTCTCTGGTATGCAGGCTTTGGAGCAGCTATCTGTTAGTAGAGAAAAGTGTATGTCTCCTGTGTCCAAGAGGTAGGCTCCAAAGGCCACCTGGTTTCCCCAAAGAAAGTCTTGCAGTTTCTTACAAGTTCTAGTCAGTTTCACGTCAAAGCTCCAATCAGTGTGGAAGAATCTTAGATGTGGAACCAGTCTTGGGGGGTTATTGGGTCTGACCTCCCCTTGGACATGAGTTTTGCTGCCAAATCTCTGAAAATGGCTTGGGCAGTTTTTCCTTGCAACCACTTCCTCTTTGGGATGGGCATAATATTTGGAATATTCTTACGGCTAACAAGCACACATTGGTAGCTCATAGCTCTCACTTGTGGCTGGTGTAGCAGGTTTGTCGCCCTAAACTTCCAGCATGGATGGAGGGGAAGGAAAGGAAAGGAATAAGCATTTCTATTCACCTGCTGTTTGCCGTGTGCTGGGCCAAGGGCTTCCTTTACAATATAATGTCACTTCATCCTCATGATAACCTTCCAGGTTAGGGGATGTTATTATGCCCATTTTATGCTTGAGAAACTGAGGCAAACATAGGTTCAGTGACTAGTCCAGGGGCACACAGCTACTCACTGTCTGAGGCTATACTTAAACCCAGCATTCCTGACTCCAGGCCTAGGGCTTTCTCCATGCACTACCAGCTGCCTCTGATTTTTAGACAATGGAATCTACTCAGTGAGTCCATCCTTTGCACAAGGTCAAATTCTCTGACTCCAAATCAGTTCCATGATTTTCTTCCTCACCTCTACCCAGAACTCACCAAAATTAATGCTATGGAAAGAATACTTCAAGATTCCTGGGAACCTCCCTGTGGTCCTGCCTTGCATGCCCCTGTGGTTCCATGAATAGCAGACTGGCAGAGCAGTAGCATTGGGACCAACTAGGCTGAGTTTATCAGCAGGAGACTCTCACCCAAGGAGGCAAATACCTTCTGAATGAACAGTACACATGGTTTATGCCAGGGTCAGGGAGTGAGGAGCCAGGAAGGGGGAGAGGGCGAAAACTGATTGATCAGGGTGCCTGTTGCTGGGGCTTGAGGCTCATCTGCTCTTTTACTCTATTGTGGGTCTAAGAGTTTCTGCCAGGAGGGGATTGGGGTGGGAGCACAGAGGATTTGGCTGTATCTCAGTTACTTGTATCATAAGCTCTAAGGGGTCAGTTACAGACTCCTATAACTGATGTGATCCTCACAATGGGTTAGCTCTGTATCTACACTCTTTTCCTTAAAGAGAACTGAATTACAAGTCTCTTTCCATGCTTATCCCTAACTGATTCCCCATGCCCAGGGCTACCAGTTCCCAGAGATGTGATCTCCTATTTTGTGCAAAGGGAAGCACCATGGATGATGGAACAAGAAGGCCCAAGGAATTGCTGTCCAGGTGAGTTAGGTGAAAGCAGGTATATGAGAGCTGTGATTATGAGAGACGACTGTGTGTTGTGAAGGAGGTACTAGATTTGGGGACAGGACCTCCCTTGGAATTGTTTTTCTGTTTTTTTATTAGCAATGACTTTGTGGGCCATTCTCTGTACCATAGAGCCTCAGTTTCCCCATCTGTAAAATGAGGGGGTTAGACTCCATGACCTTTCAACTCTCTTCCAGGGCTAAATTTATTATCTTATAAGAAGATGCTCTTTGAAAGTTGGGGAATGAAATCTCCTGAAAATGCCAAAAGGGATTAGGTTCTCCAGAAAGGGCTCTTTCTTAGACCTTCAAACCAACAAAATTTAGGATCTTGCTGCATGCCACACCCTTTGTTATGCACTGGGGTCATAAAGAGATGCAAGGGATGTCTTTAGCATTCCTGGATTTCTCAGTCTGATGAACAGTTCAAGAACTGTGTAGAAAGCCAATATTGACAGGCTGAATTTGAGCTGGGGAAGAGAGGGAAAGTCCTAAGGTGGTGAATACTGAGAAAGGCTTATTGTGGAAGGTGGGCTCCAGGGAAGCCACCATGAGCATTGTAGGCAAAAGGGACAGTGGGAAAAACCCAGGGAGTCAGGAGATTGGAGTGTCTTGTTCACACAACAGAAAGGAGACCCATACTACTGGATTATAGCATATGGGGGGCGGGAAATAAGGTGAAAAAATACTGGAATTGTAGGAGAGGGGGAGGTGATACCATGCTTAACAGTCCAAGGGAGGATTTTACATTGGTTCCTTTTTGCTGGAGAGTCAGAGGAGATTGGTGAGTGGGTAGTGACATGATCAGGTGAGAACTTTAGGAAGATGAACTTGACACCTGGGTTGAGGATTGACTGCACTGGGAGGAGATGAGGCCACCCCAGAACAACTCTTAAATTCCTCAAGTGTCAGATAACTGGGGCCTGAACCAAGGTAGTGAGAGTACTGTGAGAGAACAGGGTGTATGGGAGAGATGTCACACAAGTGGAATCCCAGGATTTTGCTCCAGAGTAAATATTGGGGTCAGGAGTGTGAACATGTGAGTCGATGAGGAATGCATGACTCTTCATCTCTGAGCCTGGACTGTTGAGGATGACTTGGATACCACTGAGAATGGAGGCAAGTTGGAGGGTTTGGGGAAAGAGAATGGGTTTCATTTTACATATGGTAAGTAGAGGACCAGGAGAGAGGAATGTCACTACAAATTAGATATGACAATGACAAGTAAAAGGGGTGACCATCATTGCCACAGTCTGCAGAAAATTCAACAAGGATGAACATCAAGAAATGGCCACTGAATTGAGCATTTTCAGAATTATTGCTAATTTTAGGGGAATAAGTTTCAATAGAACAATAAAGTTGGGGGCCGGACTGCAGAGAGTTTCAAAGAGAGTAAAGGAAAGGAGTTGGAGACCCCAGTTGTAAATGGCTACCTCTAGCTATTTGCCCATGAAATGGAGGAAAGATAGTGGACAGGATCTCATGGGGCTGCATGGTTCATTGAGGGTGATTTGCAAGAAATAATTTTATTTGTGACAACAGGAAAGAAGTCTTCAGTGTGGGAGAGAGTAAAAATTAGTGAAAAAATGCAGATAATAAGGGAAGAATGTACCAAAGTATATGAGAGATGGAATGGGATTATTGTCACACAAAAAAGGAATTTGCTTTAGCAAGCCAAAGGATGACCTTTTTATCTGATACTGAGGCCACAAAGGAAAAGAAGGCCACGGAGAAATGTGAGATAAGGAGAATAAGGTAGCTCTTGATAAATGTCCATTTTTTCAATGAAATAGAAGGCCAAGTTCTTAAGCAAGAAGGTGTGGATGGATTGAGTAGGGGTAAGAGACAAGCCATAGGGGAGGGTTGTGGATGAAGGGAAAGATTTGTAAAAGCTGCTGTGGTGAGTGGCATGGGTACTTAGTTATGGAGATGTCAAAGGATTTTCTTCTCACAATGAGGGTCCAGCTGAGATTGTGCATCCTAAATTTGTAGTGGACCCAGTCACCCTGGTTTCATAGTTTTCTCTCTCATCCAGCAGCATGAATAGGAAGGAAGGCTACTGCCTTACTTGGAAGTAATGCAAGGCTAACCCTTTGCATAAATCATCACCGCAGTCCCTTTCCTGGTCTCTGTGGCTCTGTCTCTGCCCCATTCTTAGAAAACCATTGATCAGGTTCATGAAGGTGAGGATCACTTGAGGGTGTTCCCTGGTGTGAGACCCTTCAGGGGCTTAGAAAGAAGCCTCTATGATCTTCGGTGTTGGGTGTGGTCACATTCCACCAGGGTTAGAACCTAAGAAAGGTGACGAGTTAGAGGGAGTGGGTGCAAGAAAGAGAGAGAACCATGACTGAAGCCAGCACATGCATTTGACAAGTGGGAGAGAGACCATTATGCAGGCATTGGGGTAGAGGCTGGGGCCTGCTGTCAGCCTTGGGCCCAGTCAGCCAGTCAGTAAACAATGATTAAGCACCTTGTGTTTAGGCACGGTGTTAAGCTGTGAGGGTCCAAAGAAAGGGAAAAGAAAGTCTCTGCTGTCAGGGAGCTAACAACCGAGTGTAAAAACATGGAGATGGTTGGAGAAGAAACAACAGGAAGTGAGCCTCACTGTTTGTTGATCTACTTGAAAAGAGATAGTTTTGGAATGGAAATACATTAGTTTAACATGGAAATGAGAGAATGCAAAGAGTGAGGATAACAACAGTCAGAAGAGAATATATTTGGAGAGAAACAGTCTAAATCAAAATCGTGGTGATAGAAACAATAGCATCTATAGTTATTTGAAATAATATACTAAATCTGTATTGATCAGAAACACAAATGAAAACAACACTGAGGCACCACCTCACTCTGATCAGAGTGGCTATTATCACAAAAAAAGGAAAATGTTGGTTATTGGTGGGGATATGGGAAAAGTGGGACATTAGTGCCCTGTTGGAGGAGTTGTGAACTGATCCACCATTCTGGAAAGCAGTTTGGAACTTTGCTCAACACTGCATACTCCCATCTATACTCCTGTACTGCTAGGTCTATGTCCCAAAGACATCCAAAAAAAAGGGGCAAGGACCTATTTGCACAAAAATATTTATATCACTTCTTTTTATGGGAAAAAGAATTAGAAATTGATGGGATGGTCATGAACTGGAGAATGACTAAACAAGCTATGGCATATGATTGTAAAGGAATGTTATTGTGCTATAAGAAATGACAAGCAGGATGATTTCAGAAAAACCTGGAAAAACTTAAATGAACTGGTGCATAGTGAATTAAATAGAACCAGAAGAACTTTGTCCATAGCAACAGCAATATTGTTCAATGAAGGACAATGAATGACTTAACTTTTCATAGCAATGGAGTGATCTAAGACAATCCCCAGTGGTGGAAACTCATTTTTTTTAGTGCCCTTACCAGTTAATAAAATGAATTGATGGTTACTCTTTTAAAGATTTATTTTTCTAATTGCTCATGACAAGTAGTGTATTACATAATAAATGTACTTGAAGGTCATTCACATAGATGTTTTTTAAACAATGTTTTAAAAAAAGTTTTAACTATATAAAACCTCCCTTGTGAGGATAGGATTTCATCACATATAACTCTCTTTTTTCTACCATTGGAAAACCTACTACACTTTCATTGAAACTGTACTGAATGACCAATCTGTGTTGTCAAACAGTTTCTTTGAGAAGCTGACAGGGAGGTGAATAATAAAGGTTCAAATCAGAAAACAACCTTAGCATTGTAATGAGGGACAGTTTAAGGTTGGTTCTTGTAGAAAGATTGTGGGGGGTCTTGTGGCCTCTACTGTGCATGCATGGCAATCCTGGGTCCAAACAGCCTGTTATCTCAGCTGCAAGAATGCCGACCTGAGTACACCTTGATCTGCTAATTACACGTTTCATGAGATGTGATTATAAGGTAACCCAGTAATGACAGAGGACTACTCCGGTGCAGTGACAGCTGGCCAGTGAGGGTCTGTACATTCCTCTCATCATTTGCACACAAATGTCCAAACTTCCTGCAAGTTTGGAAATAATTTGATGTTAAGAAATGGGAAGAATACTTTGTATGTAGTCAGAAGCAGTAAGACTTATGTTCTCATTGCATGAACTCCAAAAGGATTGTTGGCCTGACCGTAATGATTTGGAGTTACTGCAGAAGGAATCCTCTTATGATTGAAATATGCACATACTTGTTGTTCCAGAGGATAAATATCTTAGCCTCAAAATTGAGTGCCTTTTTTACGGCTTAAGGTGCCATTGACAAAATTTTAGTTCAAATCCTTTGGACCACTGTCTAGAACCTCCAAGGGATTTATGAATTCCCAAATAGGAAAGAGCTTCAGGGGAATTTATACTGAAGCTTACTGTCTTCTTTATGAAAGGATGATAGACCCAAATTTATGTATGAGACACATTTTCAAACATGGGAAATGCCATGCCTTTTTAAAGGTGTAGATATGCAGATTTTTTTACTACAAACATTTTATTCTTTAATATGATATTTTATTTTCCCCTAGATATTAAAACAATTTTTAAACATTTGATTAAATTTAAAATTTCAAATTCCTTCACTCCTTTCCTTCTCCCTTCTATGAAATGGTAAGCAATCTTATGTGAGTTATACATACACAGTCTTTATTACAAGAATTTTATTTTTATTGTAGTAAACAGAGTGCATTTAGCAACAGTTTTTTTTTTAAAGAGAAGTAAATAATCACTATCAAATTAATAGGCCAAGTGGCAGCTAGGTGGTACAGTTGATAGAGTACTAGCCCTGGAATCAAGAGGATCTGAGTTCAAATCCAACCGGAGACACTTAATACTTAATATCTGTGTGACCCTGGACAAGTTCTTTGACCTTGATTGCCTTGAAGAAACATTTAAAAAAAATTTTTAATAAGCCAGAACAAAACCTTTTCTATTTTAGGAAAGTACAAAAAACAGTACTGGTATTATTCATGTAACCTCAAATACTGTAACAGAAAAAAAATATTGAAAATTGTTACCAGAGACATTACATTGTATTTATATAGATGGGAGATCATGAAATAATTTGAATATTTATTATGTGTACTCCAAATAACTTAACATCTCTGAAGAATATTGAAAGTGCAAACGATGAAAGTGAAAAGGAAAGATTAAATGGAGGCAACCTTTTAGTACTGTGGACAGAGCATGCTAAGTCACAGGTTTGAGTTCATGTCTCAGATTTGGGATTTTGGGTCAAGGCACTCAGCCATTCTGAGCTCAAGGCCCGAGTTCTGAGTGTGATAAGAACACTCTGCCTCTGTCACAGGCTTTTTATGGGGATTCAGTGTAATTATGTGTGAATTAAATTATCCTGGTAAATTAAATCATCCTTGGGATATGAGCTACTGGCATTTTGAAATAATTGGTTCTGCCCATTTGAAAACTTTTGAAGTTTGAGAACCTTTTCTTTGCCTAGGGAAAGAGAATGTAAAGCAATTTATTTCCTGCCCACGAAGGGAAGAGGATATAATTATATATGTATCTGTGTGCATGTGTTTTCTTGTTGCTTTCAGAAGCAGGGATAAGACTTGAAGTGAAGAAGACTCCTGCAGAGGTAAACCTTTCTGTGGAAAAAACTCAGGATCAAAGATTCATGGGTGATGGTCTCTGTGACTTCACTTGGAGAGAAATCTGTGCTCTTTATCAGGAAATCCACACTCAAGGGAAACCTTATAAAAGTAATCAATGTGGAAAGGCCTTTACATGGAAGACCCAACTTAATGGACATCAGAGAAAACACAGGGAAGAAAAATCTTGTGAATATAATCAGTGTGGTAAAGCTTTTACACAGAGGATCAACTTTAGAGTACATCAGAAAATCCACACTGGAGAGAAACCTTATGAATGTAATCAGTGTGGAAAAGCTTTCACAAAAGGGGCCAATCTTACTGTCCATCAGAGAATCCACACTGGAGAGAGACCTTATAAATGTAATCATTGTGAAAAGGCTTTTTCAAGGAGTGACATTCTTACGCTACATCAAAGAATCCACACTGGAGAGAAACCTTATAAATGTAATCAATGTGGAAAGACTTTCAGAGGCAGCTCCAATCTTGTTAATCATCAGAGAATCCATACTAGAGAAAAACCTTATGAATGTAATCAGTGTGTTAAAGCTTTTACACAGAGGTCCCATCTTACCGGACATCAGAAAATCCACACTGGAGAGAAACCTTATGAATGTAATCAGTGCGGAAAAGCTTTTACAAATGGGGCCCATCTTAGTGTACATCAGAAAATCCACACTGGAGAGAAACCTTATGAATGTAATCAGTGTGGAAAGGCTTTTATACGGAGGGCCAGTCTTACCCTACATCAGAGAGTCCACACTGGAGAGAAACCTTATGAATGCAATCAGTGTGAAAAGGCTTTCAGAGACAGGTCCAGCCTTGCTGAACATCAGAGAATCCACACTGGAGAGAAACCTTATGAATGTAATCAGTGTGGAAAGGCCTTCAGAGGCAGCTCCAGTCTTAGTCAACATCAGAGAATTCACACTGGGGAGAAACCTTTTGAATGTAATCAGTGTGGTAAAGCTTTTACAAAGAGGGCCAACCTTAGATTACATCAGAAAATTCACACTGGAGAAAAGTCTTATGAATGTAATCAATGTGGAAAGACTTTTAGAGTCAACTCCAGTCTAGTTAAACATAAGAGAATCCACACTGGAGATAAACTTTGTGAATGTAATCAGTGTGGTAAATCTTTTACACACCAAGAGAACTTTAGAATACATCAGAAAATCCACACTGGAGAGAAACTGTATGAATGTAATCAATGTGGAAAAGCTTTTTCAAAGAGGGCCAATCTTACCGTACATCAGAGAATACACAGTGGAGAGAAACCTTATGAATGTAATCAGTGTGGAAAGGCTTTTTCACGGAGTGACATTCTTACGCTACATCAGAGAATCCACACTGGAGAGAAACCTTATGAATGTAATAAATGTGGGAAGACTTTCAGAAGCAGCTCCAATCTTGTTAATCATCAGAGAATACACACTAGAGAAAAACATTATGAATGTAATAAGGGTGTTAAAGCTTTTACAAAGGGAGCCCATCCTATTGGACATCAGAAAGTCAACACTGGAGAGAAACCTTATGAATGTATTCAATGTGGAAAGACTTTCACACGAAAGAGCAGTCTTACCTTACATCAGAGAAGCCACACTGGAGAGAAACCTTATAAGTGCAATCATTGTGGAAAGGCCTTCAGAGGCAACTCCAGTCTTGCTCAACATCAGAGAATCCACCTTGGGGGGAAACATTTTGAATGTAATCAGTGTGGTAAAGCTTTTACAAAGAGTGCCCACCTTAGAGTACATCAGAGAATCCACACTGGGGAGAAACCTTGTGAATATATTTGTTGTGGTAAAGCTTTTACACAGAGGTCCAGCTTTAGAATACATCAGAAAATCTGCACTGGAGAGAAACCTTATGAATGTAATCAATGTGGAAAAGCTTTTTCAAAGAGGGCCAATCTTACCATACATCAGAGAATCCACACTGGAGAGAAACCTTATGAATGTAATCAATGTGGAAAGGCTTTTACACGGAGTGACATTCTTACCCTACATCAGAGAATCCACACTGGAGAGAAACCTTATGGATGCAATCACTGTGGAAAGGCTTTCAGAGACAGGTCCAGCCTTGCTGAACATCAGAGAATTCACACTGGAGAGAAACCTTTTGAATGTAATCAGTGTGGTAAAACTTTTACAAAGAGGGCCAACCTTAGAAGACATCAGAAAAACCACACTGGAGAGAAATCTTATAAATGTAATCAGTGGGGAAAGGCTTTTACAGTCAGCTCCAGTCTAGTTAAACATTAGAGAATCCACACTGGAGAAAACATAAGCCATATGGTAGAGCCTTCAGGCAAAAGTCAGCTGTTCATTCACATCAGAGAACTCATATGACATATTAATGTAATCAATATGATTGAAGAGAGGCATGTAAATAGTGTATAGAGCTTTGTAGATAACAGAAAATTGTGTATACAAGCCAGTTACAGACTCAGTGTGAAGAAGGCCTTCACTCAGACATCATCGCATCAGAGGTTTCTGTTTACAAGATTTTTACTGAGCTAGTCTCTAACCTGAGAATACTTGGAGCCATGCAAAGCAGGCCTACAAACAGGAGTGTCAGTAATCAAGTTGCTTAATTAATGAGTGTCAAACTGAGAAATATTCCTTTAGCTGAAGTAAAAGCATAGGTTCTATACCTAAAACCCAACTTGGGAAGCAGAGGGGAAGGTGGATTACAAATAATCCTTTAGTGGTTTCCACAAGAAACCCACACGTCTCACAATACCACAGTTCTGGAGTCATGTCTTTGAAAGTCGTGACCACCTCCCCAAAAACAGAGAACCAGAGTTCTGTTAGGGGAACAGGTTCTACAATCTTTGATTCGCTTCACTTAAGGTCCAGTGATTGTGACCCTTGTTAAGAGTTTTGATTAATCAGTTTAAACTTCATTGTGAACTCTGGCTCCCAAGGCAGAGAGCCAGCTCTTGAAAAGAATAAATTATTAGTATATTCATTACTCATTGATTAATATGAAAATTATCAATTTTTTAAAATACATACTAGGAAAAAAAACATAAATGTGCTCCATGGGGACATACCTTTCTCTGGAATATGGAAGTCACTGGTGAAAGTTAAATTTTGTGTCTGATTTATAACAGCTTGAGGAAATAAATCATGCCATTCTACTAGGTTGCAGAACCAAAAAAGGAAATAGGCTGATAAACTGTAGGACTGAGTGAAGGAAGACATCTGGATGTTCTCAAAAACAGAATGTCTCCAGAATTAGGAAATGAACTCACATCAGTATTGTGTCAACTGGGGGAAAATGTTTGGTGAAGGGAAGAAATCAGGTGTTTGATCAAGCATATGAAAACTGGGGTTTGGGGAAATTTTGTGACCTTCTGTAAGCTGGCTATATGCATGCATTAGACTATGTTCAGGCTACTGCAATTGACAAGAAATTTTTTTATTTTTGTGACCCACCAATTGTGGTGAGGAAGGAATTACCCTGATGGACTTGAAGCAGAGTAGAGCAGAACCATTGTGTAAAAAAGTAGTCACTCATAGGCAATAAGAGGCCTTGCTATTTGTATCTTTCCAGTCTCCCATGCTTGCTCCTGCTCCACTAGCTGGCAGGGGAATTGAAAGGAGCAAGCAACCACATAAGAGGCTTCTAGGTTGATGGTCACGCATAATATGGGTCTCTGGACAGTCAAAGAGACCTCCTGGGACTCCTCTACAGGAGATGGTTTGTGTCGTGGTAAATCTAAATAGACTATTTCTTGTGGCTAGATCAGCCAAAGCAAATAAAGGAAAAATGAACACTTTTCTACAGAACTTGCAAAACCTTTGAAAAACAGTCTCTCCTTCTGCTTTTCCTGCTCTAGAAAAGTGGGGTAGGTAGACAAAAGACAGAAGGGGGCAACATTTTTTTCCAGTGTGCAGAAATGTATAGTTTCATTAAAAATTATGGAAAATATTTTGTAAAAAACAACAAGGTAGCCAGGGTTACTGAATTGTAGAATATATAAAGTAAGGTGTAAGTTAGATTGAAAATATATTAAAGATTTATGAATGGATTTGAAATAATTTTAGAAAAATAAAGGAAATGGCATATTTGTTTTTATGATGTGTGTAATGGGAAGAAGAGACAAAAAACATAATTTTATGACTCTTAGGAAGGGAGCTGGAGTCATGGTGACCTTGTAAGGACAGAAACTCACGTGCACGCTCCCAAATTCTTCTCAAAACAACTTTAAATGATTTTTGAAATCAATTTTGGAGGGGAAGAACCAACAAAAAGTCAAAATGAAACAATTTTCCAACCAAAGACAACTTAGGAGGCTGCAGGAAAAGTGTGGTTGTTGAACCTGGAGACTGTGTGGTGAAGGCAACTCCTCATTAAGGCAACAGCAGCACTTTAGACAGCTCTCAGCTCACTGACAGTAAAGGGGTCGGACAACTGGTCAGAAGGCAATGACAGGAACCCTGTACTGGCATAGCGCACAGGACCATCTTCTATTGCATTTACACAGTTTCAGAGGGAAGGAAAGAATTTTGAACTTAATACTTTTTTTTTTCAAAATTGTTCAAATACTGAATCGGGAAAAAGTGAAACTTGAAATTTTTCACAAAATAAAAAATAAAGTGCAGCACTCAATATGCAAGCAAATTTGGAAACCTCAAAAGTGGCCAGTGGATTGGAAAACGTCAATTTAATTCCCTATTCTCAAGATGCCTGTGATCTGGGCTGCTGAAAGGTATGAGATACTTTCAGAGACATGGTCTTTTACTCCCCACTTAAACAAATGGGACCCAGTATCTTTTAGGGTAAGGGACAAAGTCTTAGCTTCTGAAAATGCTTCCTGTGGGCAAGGGCCATAAATGTGTCCATGCTTCGAGGGGGTCTCAGAGGAGGTTGAGTGGACCCAAGCACAGGTTGCATCCAGGGGCAATGGCGGGGGATGGTGGTGGGGGAGAGACATGGGCTGTTACCCCCTGTTTGTTATCAACCATGGGTAAATGGCCGATAGCCTGCAAGGCACAAATCTGACAAGTAAGTTCAGTGTGCGTGGTCCAAGTATGAGGAAATTTTAAACTATCAGAATGTGACAAGAGCCCCATTAGAATTTGCCCTCTCCAGTTCCTGTAGGAGGATCAGATGCCACTGGGAAATAACTATACTTTTGCAGATAGTTTTCCAGCCCTGGTTTCAATAGTTTCACAAATAAATTTGCCCAGAGACTTGTCTTTAATTAGAACAAAAGAATTGGGGGGGGGGGGGACAGTCATGCTATGTAGAAGAATTAAAATGGCATAGGACTCATACAGCAGGGGATATTTACTAATATTTGTATAGGAAAATTCACTGGAGAATTACTTAAGAGAATAGCAAATATGAAGGATGGGGCTTGACAGAATGTTGACTCATTACTTGAAAAAAACCAGTAAACGACATTACAGTTTTGATTTCTGGGCAGATGTAGTTGCCTTGTATATGGGAGGAAGTAGAGTTTACTTGAAAGGAGGGATGTGGGGGAGAAGAAGCACGTCAGTCAGGATGCGTCATGGTTCCTTGAAGCCGCAGTGCTCTGACCGTGGAGAGAGAGCCAAAGGAATCAGCGAGAGGCATGAAGGGCAACCGGACGTGAAGGGGAGAAACTGAAGGAGGGCGAGGGGACTGAAGGCTGGCAGCAAGCTAGGAATTGGAGAGCCAGAGAAAGGGACCAGGGGGATTTGAGATTTCCCGGCCTTCAGAACGTAGGGTGTGAGGATCCGAATGGAGGGTAAGAAGGTGAAGGAGCCAGAAGCCATAAAGGGCAGAGTCAACTTCTTTCCGG
>CM053773.1:252447276-252488213 GCA_028658325.1 Potorous gilbertii
CGGAAGCCCAGCCGTTTGACTCCAAGTCCAGTTTCGCAAACTCACAGAATTGTGACCACAGAAACAAAATCTGCCGGGCATTTTCTCTAAGGGGTGGAGAAGTATCCCCGGCGGGAAGGGGGCTTTCCTGACGCCAGGAAGAGTTACCGCAGTGCAAGGAGGATGCAATTGTAGAAACGGGAGAGACGCGGACAACATGGTAACACATCTCCAGATGGGCTCTGTCGGGGACTCGTGCACTCAGATAGGAGCAGAGATGTATCACCTTACTTTCACTGACCTCTATAAGGGAATGACGTCAGGTATTTGAAACGTTGATCCTGAAAAAGGATCCAGACGGTTTACAAGGCTCGCCCAGGAGTGCATTCGGGGGAAGGGGTCAGGAGCCCCTCCCCTGCCCCCTCCCCAATAGCGTCAAGAACCAAGTATATTTCGCTATTCATTCCCGCAACGGTTTCGAATTCCCATCCTCAGGTAACCACCCTGGCCTCATGTTCCCATTCACAGATCACTGTCACTTATGGGTAGAATTGGATTGATTCATTCAAGCATTCATTCATTCGTTCATCCATCCATTCATCTATCCATCCATTCATTCATGCATTAACTCTAACTCTGAATGTGCTCTCTCACCACATAATTTCACTTCTTTAGATATGATCCCTTCCTATTCAGTGCACTCTGTGCTCTCTGTCTCTGTGTGTGTCTGTGCATGCATGTGTGTGTGTATTTGTGTGTGTGTGTGTATTTGTGTATGTGTATATGTGTGTGTGTGTGTGTGTGTGTGTGTGTGTGTGTGTAATCCCACCAACTACCTGGATACTGAAAAGTTTCCAGAATTACAAATATTGTCTTTGCACGTATGAATGTAATCAGTTCAACTTTAATAAGTCCCTCATGACGTCTCTTTCCTGTTTACCTTGTCATGTTTATCTTCAGTTTTCTGTTTAAATCTCAAGTTTTTTTTGCAGCTCTAGTCTTTTCATCAAGAATGCTTGAAAGTCCTCCATTTCATTGAAAGACCATTTTTTTCCCCTTAAGTATTTTACTCAGTTTTACTGGGTAGGTGATTCTTGGTTTTAGTTCTAGTTCCTTTGCCTTCTGGGATATCATATTCCACATCCTTCTATCCTTTAATGTAGAAGCTGCTAGATTTTGTGTTTTCCTGATTGTATTTGTACAATACTTGAATTGTTTCTTTCTATCTGCTTGCAATATTTTCTCTTTGACCTGGGAGTTCTGGAATTTGGCCACAATATTCCTAGGAGTTTCTCTTTTTGGATTTCAGGTGGTGATTGGTACATTACTTGAATACTTATTTAGCTCTCTGGTTCTAGAATAGCAGGGCAATTTTCCATGATAATTTCATGAAAGATGATGTCTAGGCTGTCTTTTTGATCATGGCTTTCAGGTTGTCCCATCATTTTTAAATGGTCTCTCCTGGAACTATTTTCCATGTCAGTTGTTTTTCCAATGACATATTTCACATTATGTTCCATTTTTTTCATTCTTTTGTTTTTGTTTTGTGATTTCTTCGTTTCTCATAAAGTCATTAGCCTCCATCTGTTCCATTCTCGTTTTGAGAGAACTATTTTCTTTAGTGAGCTTTTCGACCTCCTTTTCCATTTAGCTTATTCTGCTTCTGAAAGCATTCCTTTCCTCATTGTCTTTTTGAACCTCTTTTGCCAATTAAGTTAGCCTATTTTTCAAAGTTTTATTTTTTTTAGCATTATTTTGGGTTTCCTTTAGCTAAGTGTTGAACTGCTTTTCATGTTTTTCTTGCATCTTTCTCATTTCTCTTCCCAGGTTTTCCCCTGCCTCTCTCACTTCATTTTCAAAATCCTTTTTGAGCTCTTCCATGGTCTGAGCCATTGGATATCTATTTCAAGTATTTGGGATACAGAGGCCTTGACTTCTATGTCTTTCCCTGATGGTAACCATTGTTCTTCCTCATCAGAAATTATGGGAGGTGATATCTGTTCAGCAAGATAGTAACCTTCTATGGTCTTATTTTTTCCCTTTTCCTGGGTATTTTCCCAGTCAGTTATTTGACTTCTGAATTTCCTCTCTACACCCACCCCGCCTCCAGATCTGCCTAGCCAGTCCTTGGGGTCTGAGATTCAAATGCTTTTTCCCAGCCTTAGGACTTTGGCAGAGTGGGCCTGCTATTCAGTGTGAGACTAAGTTCAGCTGTGTAGATGTGGGCAGGGCCACCACAAGGGGCTCAGCTCTCTCTGAGAATTATGTGGAAACTGTCAACAATGGATCTGAGCTCCTGCCTACTTTGGGAACCCCTGTCTGGTGCTGCTTCTGCTGCTGCCTCCCAAGGGCGCCTGAGTTATGAGGATACCTCACTACCCTCTTGGTCAGCCAAAAAGTCCCTCTCACTACCTTCGCTGCCTGTGAGTGGAGGGACCTGCGTGGCTGCTGGAGATTCTTTCCCTGAAACCTGCTCGGATATGTTCCTCGTGGTGCCCTGCGACCAAGGCAAGGCTGGGCTCTGCTCTGGGTCTGGTGGGTGAGGGGCTTTTGGTGTCAGTTTTTCATGGCTTTCTGGAACGGAAATCTCCTCCACTCCATTGTTGTGTGGCTTCCACTGCTCCAGAATTTGTTGGGCGTACTGTACAGGTATTTTGTGGGCTGTGGGTTTGGAGCTAGCATATGTGAATCTTTCTACTCTTCCATCTTGGGTCCTCCCCTCAATGAATCTTTTTCCTAGAGTATGTTTTAGAAATAATTGTTTTGTACGTGGAATAATTTGTCCAATGAAGCAAACAATAATGATAGATAGACCCCTTGCAATGAGCACAGTGTAACTACAATAATGACACTATGGTATGTATGAGCTTCAGTGGCCTAAGTGGTAACATTATCCATTTTTGGGAATGGAAATCAATTGGAAGAATGACACATGTTTTGACCAGACTTTAGAGCATAGTTTCTCTTTCAGTATCACAGGCCAGCAGCACATATTGGGAAGACAAAATGTTTTACTCTCTTTGTATATTGGTTTTTTTTGTGCAAGGAAGGGGATGTACATTTCTCTCAGAATTCCTCATTCTTTGTATCTTCAGTTCACGTGTATATTGAAGAGGAAATGCTTTAGATATAAGTCCATCTATTTGGACTTTACTGCAGCTATTGTTATGAGTGGATAAAAGCGTGATCTTATTTGAATAACAATGGGCTTTCAAAAATAAATCTAAAACATTGAGACGGACAATAATAACATATTTCCCTGACATTTTTAGGGAAAAAAAAGAAAACTAAATGTCCAGGAAAGTTATTTTTATATTTTTTATTTTTTTATGTTTAAAATTAATTAATTAATTATAATTTTTTTAAAGCCAAAGAAATAAAATTTTATTAAAGACTCCCACCTCGGTTTGACTCCTAAGGAGTCTAACAATTTGTAATGCTTGTATTCACAAGCTGGTCAGATAGAATCTCAGCTACACAGATTCTAAATTGGATTGAATGTGAGAGAAAATTATTTTTTTAAGTAAATAAATAACACCTTTTGGAATCATATTGTCTTTACTATCTAAATGTTTTTTTACGGAAACATTTCTTTCTTTCTTTCTTGTTTTACATATTTGCTTGTTTTTAGATTTCAACCTTCATTTCCACAAAATTTTGATTTCCAATTTTTCTCTCCATCTCTTCCCACCCCCCCACCCTATAACACCTTGATTACTCCTTCGCTTAATGTACCCTCCCTTCTATCACATCCCACCCTTTCTTTTGAATGAAGAAGGGCTGTATAGGTCACCAACCTCACTTCTCTTCCAGAGTCATCTGAATTCAGTGACTTGATATTCTTCAGGATAACTGGAGAAGACCTAGGATGCACTGGAAGATGTTGGGCCCTTTAGGCCAAGGTCCTTGCAGGTACTCACTTAGTGTCAGGCAATGCCCTTTCATTTAATAGCACTGTTTAAGAAGTAGCCAGAACATTACCCCTCTAAAGGGGTCAAGAAAAAGAAAGACATCAGACTGGGTGGGAAATAGCCACAGTTACTATTGATAATGATTCTAAAGCTAGGAGGGTCCAGAGGAGCCCTTATGCAGGGGCCCATTGGAGTCCTAGTTTCAGAGTGCAGTAAGTTTAAGTTTAAGACAGAACAGAACAAAACAGGACAGGGAAGGCAAGGCAAGGAAAGGAAAATAAAGGAGCCAGAAAAATCCAAGTCAACTGGACAGTAATTTTGACCATCCAAATTTACCTTCTTCTGGAGAGAAGAGCAAGGGGAAGGGGAGGCCAACAGGAGAGGAGGAGTTGAGTTACCCAGCTAGATGGGTAGCCATTCAGTCAGGTGCACCTACTCATAAGATGGTGTTTGTCCTTGTTGCCAAGGAAGACCATGGCATCAGAGAAATGATGACATGATTTGCACTCGACTTTGTTTTGAGTGAAGGAGGGCTGACCAGTCTCACTTCTCCTCAAGATCTACCTGAATCCAGTGACCTACAGACTTGAAATGAGAATGCTGAATCTCCAAATAGAATTTGATGTTCTGAATATTGATACAAATGTGTGTGGGTTTAATATTGTCATATTTGTTTTAATAAAATTATGTTTTAGGTTACACAATATGATTGCTGTCATTCCATATGTAATATGACTGTCTTACCGTAAAATAAATTAAAGAACAACCACTTGCCTGATAGTAATTTTGTTGATTCAGTAAAACTACTACTCATTGTAAATTTAAATGGATACATGATTTAGGTAAAAAGATTGTTATTATAAAAAAAATTAGAGGAGCAAGGAATAGTGTTTTTGTCAGATTTATGGAGAATGGAGAAATTTTTGGCCAAACAAGAGAAAGCTTTCAGAATGGAGCTCATTTAGGATTAGGGTTAGACCTAGAAACCAAGGTGGACATTGGGGTTCCGATAAAATTATATTCAGATGTTATTTTACCACAAGCAATGATAAAAGGAAACGTTTTACAAAAATCTACAGAGAACACTATGAACCAATGCTGGACAAAGTGAGTAGGACTAGGACAGTGTATAAAATAATAAAAATTTCAGGAAAAATGGAATATTGAAAGATTAAATTATGCTGACCCATGATATTAGCAAACAGAATTCCAAAGGGCTTATGATGAAACATACAACCCATCTCTTGATAGAAAGGTGATGAATATGAGCACTTCAACAGACGTATTTTTCTGTTTTTATTTGTTACTCGCCAGTTTGACCCTCTATTTGGATAGTTGAAAACATTCCACAACTACTCACCAACTGGAAAATGAAAGGTAAATACAAAAAATACCACTTATATTTGTATTAGTATATCTTTTACTGCAATAATTGATGTCTCATATTTTACATAGGTAGTGTATCTTACAGTAGATATTGCTGGACTTGGAGGCATTGAATCTGGTCTCACACACTTTCAATTTATTTAACATCCCTTTGTGCCTATAGGAGTCTATGGATATTAAATACAGCATATTCTGAAATTTATGTTGATATCTTGTTTCCTTTGACCAAACTTTAATTTTTCCACTTCGATTTACATTTTCTTGGTTCTAAAGAGAAGAAGATTATATTATAAATGGTGAAGATGATTGAAAAACAGAAAATATAGACTTAAAAGCAAATTTAAATAGAATCTATCTTTAATGAAAGCCCACTCTTTGATTATTTTGTTCCTATACCACAAGATCATGAAAGGAATAAACAGAAAATGATTTTGTAAAAGGAAACATGGATACAGTAAAGTATTAACAGTGTAAAAGTGATTGTTGTATACCTTTCTTTGATTACTCTTAAGTTCCAAACTGGAAAACAAGAATAAAAATCAGAAAGATGCCTTTCCCTTTTTCCTTTTATCCCTAATAGCTCAATATAAAGTGACATTCGACTCTAGGATAAAAATTCAATATAGAGAAAGTACAGCTTTTCTGCTTAAGCACACTACAATCTGAAAGGGTTATATGACACAAACATGATGAATATCTTGAGCAATATATAAGAAAACACACTATGTGAAGACTGAAGGAATAGGTACAGGGATCCTAATAAGTAGTACTCCAGTCTCCTATTAAGGTACTATCATTTATGTGAACTTAATTTAATTGTCTCTTCTCAATTATTTCAATGTACAGGTATGGCTTGAATTACAATATAACCAATCTGGACTCAAGAATTTACTAGTGCTTCTCATTGATAATTAGGGAAAACCAGAAGCTGAATTTCTTTTCTGCCATCATTTCTCCCCTCCAAACTCCTATATGTTCTATATCTTTACTGGAGTTATAATAAATATTATAATTTAATATTTATTTTCCTATTGTAATAATCTACTTCTTTGCAGTATACTAAGGATTTTAGGATTTCTGATCTGTAGAATGCCCATGCTCAAGTTTCCTTGCCTAGCTACTCCTTTATGTTCCCTCATTCTCTGTAGAGTTCATAAAAGTTCTAGGAATACATATCCCCAGTCTCACTCATCCTGACAAGTCAGAACTCCCAGAATAAATTCAGATCAATGGCTCAATTCCCCCAAGAGATTTAGGCTGAGGACTCCTTAACTGGACTCTGTGGCTGCCACTGCTGCCGCTGAGGCTGCCACCACTGCCATGGCCTCCTGGGGCCAGAGCCCTGCTCCCTTGTTATGGAGGTGAAAAAGTCCTCTCACTGACCTTTGAAGCTGCCTTTGGCGTTTGTTGGTTGAAGGATCTGAGGACTGCTCCAGCTGCTGGGGACTGTCCCCGATGCCTGTTCCGTTCCTATTCCTCCTGGTGCAGCATGGCCAAATCTGTACTCTGCTCTGTGTCCCATGTAATAGACCTTTCCTGTCAGCCTTACAGGCTACCTTGGACTGGAAATCTTTTTCATCCTGTTGTTCTGTGGCTTCTGCTGCTCTGGAACTTGTTGAGAGTCATTTTTTTATAGGTATTTTGTGGGTTGTTTGAGAAAAGCTAGAGTACTTGCATCATTCTACTCCACCATATTGGTTCCGCCCCTACAAAGTGTTTCACTGGACTACAGAGCTACATTTACACCTCCACCATCTTTGTCCCTGGGGAAAGTGATCTCAAACTTTATATTGTTACTATAAAGTACCTTGATGGCTGCATGAGTCACTTTCTTTTTCAGAAGGATTTATGTTATTGGATGCCTTTGATCAGCCACTATGCTTAGTCAAGCAGATCATTTCTCTTACACCTAATCAGGCTCAGTTTACGGTAATCTCTAGTATGGATTTGATTTCCTGAATCTACCTTTTTTTGAGGCTCACAAAGTCTCATTTATTTGTTTTGTTTTGGTTTTGTATTTTGTTTGCTTTTCAATTTATCCTCCACTTAAAAGTAGAAAAGAACAAACAGGAAAGACATGGTATTTATACCTACTTCCTTTTCTAAATGTTTCCAAGCAACCAAGTGAGAAGGGATCTGAACACAGATCTCTCTCCCGAACACAGTTCATTCTTCTCTCTCATGCTACCATGAAGGGGGGAAAATAGCATCACTTTGCTCTTCCTCAAGAATGAGATAAATAAAAAAAAACCACATGGCAAATGGATAAAAAATGGTTTTAGAATATCAATGTCTATTCTGACACTCATCTGTAGAATTGTATTAGACAGGGCATAACTCACAAGTTTATAAAGACTGTGTACTCATTTGCCAATCTCTAGTACACATATGAGTTAAATCCCTTTAGGGTCCTCACAACACCCTTCAGTGTCTTTCTATTTTACTCCCAGGACCTATGTTATTTTGTTATCAAATTGTTTTTTGTAATAACCCTCTACCACATCTTCCCACCTACCCTCCCCAAAATATTTTTTATATGTTTTATACTGACATAGAGGTGTATCATATTCTGGCCTCAAATTAAATTTAAGATCCTTAATGACGGTAATTGTTTCATATTATTTTCTTTATAGGCCCTGTCCTGGTAATACTACCTGGAATATACTAGGTCCTTTAAATTTATTTGTTGAATTCGATTGAAATAAATTATGATCCAACCTCATTGTTACAATGGTGACCCAGGCTTTGTATCTCATAAAAGTGACAAGTGAACCTCATTACCAATTCACTAATTGCACGAATCACAGAGTAACTAGCCTCTTTTCATACCTTCAAAGAGTTATAATTTTTAATACCTGGATGTGGTTGTGTCATGTTTCGGAAAATGATGAACAAATTATATCATAAACATTATTAGTTCCTGATGGGTACATTACATGATTCCCATGTGTCAGTTTCTTTAGGGAGTTGGCAATTAGAAGCAATGAAGTTTGAGAGCAATTTGAATGATCTCAACAGGGAAGTCACTTTTAGAGACTGAAACTCAACTATAAAAGTTTCCCAGTTCTCCTCACAAAGCATGAATTCCATCTGGGACATTTGAAGTTGTGTCCTTGTCTAAAGGAGGTTTTTCTCATTAATTACAAAATGTGATGTGTTTGATTCTCAGGTCTTAGTCGTCTAAGAGAAGTCAAAATAGCCTAA
This sequence comes from Potorous gilbertii, assembly GCA_028658325.1. Taxonomy (NCBI): domain Eukaryota; kingdom Metazoa; phylum Chordata; class Mammalia; order Diprotodontia; family Potoroidae; genus Potorous; species Potorous gilbertii. The sequence continues at coordinate 252,455,757 of CM053773.1, forward strand.
AAGAAGTCAATTTTCCCACTAATAACAGCCTTCTCATGCCAGTCACAACTTACAAAGAAATCAGATAGAAAGCAGATAATGATCATTTGGTAAGTACTCTCGTTTCGGTAGAACTGCAAATACAAGAGAGGAGAATCCCCTTTAAATAAAAGTCTGAAGCACCTTCATTTATCACTTAGAGGTTAGTTCCTTAATTTTAACTTTATTTTTTTCCTGGTGTGCGCGCGCGCACACACACACACACAAATATACATACACACATAAGCCTATTGATTATGTAACAATCTAGAAAGAGAAAAGTAAAATTATTTATGAGATCTCAACATAGGAAATACTTTTAATCCAAACTCAATTATCAGAAATACAGGCATAAATTGATTTATGGGAAGTGAAATCTATGTCACAATGTAGTGCACCAACATAGAAAAAGCCCTGGTATAAAGTCAAAATCTCTGTAGGCATGAATTAATTTTGTGACTTCTCTAGGAATGGATTTCCTAATCTGTAAAATTATAGAACTGAAATAATCTCTAGAGTTCCTTGCAATTCTAAATCCTATTATATTTTGATCATAGACAAAAGAGGCTTGGTCTTTTTTAGATCTTCTCTTTCTGCCTCAATTTACTAGCTCTGATTAAATTATTTAATCCATCAGTTCTTATTCTACAAATTGAGCTTAGTGGTACATGCCCTATCAAGCACAGAAGGCTCTGAGAAACAAATGATAAAATTAACATTGAAAGTTATTTGAATGAAGTTTCATGATGTATGCTTGTAATTCCTGCTAGCTGTGAGGTTGCTTATGCCAGGGAGTTCTGAGATTCAATTGGAATAAAGAAAATCAAACAAGTGTTTTCATTAAGTTCAATAACAATATGATTCTAGCTTTAGATGGAATAGGAAAGGAAGCCTCTTCCTTAAGGCAAAATGACAAATGTCTGAACAGAGAACAATTTGTCCAACAAAAAAACAACCTGAAAGATTTACTGGTATACAGTTTCAATATATGTGAATAATATTACATAACAAAGAATAATATAATGTTTAAGCTGCATTGAAAGAAATACTGCTCAGGACTAGAAAAAAAAAATGGTCATCCCCATTATACCGTGTCCTGAATAGACGGTATTTTGGAAAGTATGGTGAGTTATGAATGCTGTATTTTAAGAATGACATTGAAAATGAAGCTTGTCATAGGTGCATACATGGTAATTCCTGTTACTGGAGAATGACGATGAGACTGTTGGGACTAGGATTTATGAACTGCAGTCGTTGTAGTTCTAAGGGGAATATTTAGTTAACCTGATCCTTAAAGGTTAAGTTCCCATATGAAGAGGAGGAGAAGACTCTTGTAGAAAGACCAGATTGGCCCAAGGTCAGTAGCAGAATGGGCCAAAGCTTCCCAGCTGATCATTAATATGGGCAGACACATGTGCAGTCACTGTACTTCCAAACTGGGCAAAATAGTCTAAAATGCATGGTGATGAGGATGATGATGATTTAAAAAGCATAACATATTCAATGAAGTATAGATGAAGGGAAATCAAGCCTTTCCATACTTCAATAATTCATCTGATCTAACCATAACAATTTTCATAACTTGGAAGGAAGCAAAGAAGGGTCTTGAATAAAATCGAAGTGAATACACTAAATATCATTACTGTTGCACATAAGTATCTTAATTCTTCCATTAACAGTCTATTCACTCTTGTTTTAAACAGTACTCTTAGAAATTTGGTAGTCTCATTATCAAACCCTGAGAAAATTACAATGCTCAGAGAAGGGTGGTCATAGGCAGATCAAATAAAAGTAGTGACTGGTGATCCTTGATAGGTAAAAGAGAGATGGGCTTATTATAAAAACCAGATACCAGCTCATAAATCATAGTAACCACAAGAAGTATTTACTAATGTGTTATTATGTGCTGTGTAATATGCTAAGCAATGGTGGTGCAAAGGAAGGGATGGAAAAAGGTCAGGGGAAAAAGTTCCAGGGGGAAAGGGGACTCTAAAGGAGCCTATAGTCTTGTGGGAGAGGCAACATTCAAGCAACTATGTACATATTATTTAAACTGACGATGGCAGATAAAAAAGGCAGGAGGTGGAGACAGAGATGGAGAGAATAAAAGGAAAGGGAGAAAGTAAATACAATTTCAAAAACTCCGAAGTTGGAGTATTTTATCCAATGAATAAGCAAAGAACCTGATGTCACTGGATCATAAAGATCACAAAATCATAAATGGAGTAAGGTGTAAGAAAACTGAAAATGAAGGAAGGTTTAGGTTACTAAAGGCTTTAATCACCAAACAGAGCATTTTATATCTGATCCTGGATGTAATTAGAAGTCACTGGAGTATATTGAATTGGAGTAGAGAGAGTGACATGGTCAAATATGTGATTTAGGGATATCAGTTTCTCAGGTGAGTGGATTATAGTTTGGAGTGTGAGGAGAATTTAACCAGGAAGATCAAGAGAAGACTATTACAAAAGTCCAAGAATAAGAATATGAAGAAAGTTTAATTCCAAAATAATTACTGACATCTGTGACAACCATAACTCTTCACATAAGACTTTGATATACTGAACTTCTGATCACTCATCTGACAACTGGACTAAATGTCTAAGGTCACATTAAAATTTAAAAGTCCTACAAATGCCAAATCTTTTCATTTCACTTTTATGACATTCTTCATATAAATTCCTTTCTCTCTACTCACAGTCACCATTTTAGTTTAAGATTTCAATATATCATGGCTAGACCATTGCAATATCCTTCTAATTGGTTAGCAAGAACCTAGTCTTTCACTATGTCAGTCAGTGTTCTATTCAACTGCCAAGGTGATTTTCTTAAAACATAGATCTGTCCTTGATATTCCCTCCTCCTTCTTTTCTCAATAAAATCTAGTTACTCCCTATTACCTAAATAATCAGATTACAAAGTCCTCTGCTTAGAATTTAAAGCACTTCATGTCCTGTTTCTTTACTTCATTTCTCTGATCTTTATAATTTACATTTTCAAGGATCCATCAATACAGTGCTAATTGTATTCCCTTGAGAAGAGCATAATAAATCGTGCCTCCATGCCCTTTCTGTGCTTGAATATTTTCTCTCCTCACCTTTTCCTCCTAGAGTCCATGGCTCTTCATCATTTATTTCAGAAATCATCTTCTGAAAGGGGAAGTTCCCCTGTTGCTTAAATCTCCCTTAAAGTTTCTTTCCAAATATTCCATGTGTATTGTCTCCCTGAGTATGTTGTAAAATTGTGGAAAGCAGGAAGATTTTCACTTGTGTTTTTGTATCTCTGGAATACATAATAATGATGGGGTGGGTAAGTGGCGGGGGGGAACCAAGTAAATTGCTCTTTACTTTTCACAATATGATGCAATTTTTAACCTCCCGAGCTACGAGGGAAATAAGGGTCATGACTAAAATTCTCTTCTGAAATGACTGGTTGTAGGACAACCAGATGATTCCAGACCTACATTAGCTTTCCCTTGCCCAGTTTCAACACAAAGAACTCCAAGTCAGTGGTCAGAACCTCAAACAGAAATAGGGTGGAGGAGTCATGAAAAAGTTGATAAGCTTCCTTGCAAGAAGTCTATTGACTTAGAAAACTGTTAAATTGTATGTATCTCTGTTTAATTGTATGTTTATTACATTATTTTATTAAATATTGCTCTATTACATTGTAAGCTGATTCTGATAACTTTGGAGAAAGTTAAGCCAGTAGGTTTGTGTGTTGGACATCTCTGCTTTGTAGAATCAACATAATCATTCCTATTTTTACACAGACCAGCGATCAAAGATGACTACTAAGATGGACAAAGAGAATAGAAGCACGGAGAACAATTTCTTTCTCCTGGGTTTCAGAGATCACCCAGAGCTTCAAGTTTTCCTGTTTCTAGTGTTCTTTTTCATCTACTTCATGACCTTGTTGGGAAACCTTGGAATGATTACATTGATCATAACCAGTTCCCATCTACATACCCCCATGTACTTTTTCCTCAGTGTTTTATTATTTATAGATGCATGCTGCTCTTCAGTCATTGCTCCAAAGTTTTTGGTGGACTTGTTTTCAAAGAGGAAAGTTATTTCTTATAATGCATGTGCAACACAATTGTATTTCTTCTGTTCTTTGGTGGATACAGAATCTTTTCTCTTGGCTGTGATGGCATATGACAGGTATGTCGCAATCTGTAATCCACTACTCTATACAGTAGTAATATCCAAGAGAGTTTGCTGCCAGTTGGTTTTTGATGCCTTTTTGGGTGGAACTATGAACTCCATTATTCACACCACAAACACATTCCAACTGTCTTTTTGTTCTAATGAAATTAACCATTTCTTTTGTGATATTTCACCCCTTTTCTCCCTATCTTGTTTTGATGCTTACATCCATGATATTGTTTTGGTAGTCTTGGCAAGTCTTGTTGAAGCCATCTGTCTTTTGACTGTCCTCCTCTCTTATGTATACATCATATTCACCATCCTTAAGTCTGATTCTACTAAAGGGACAAAGAAAAGCTTTTCTACGTGTGCCTTCCTCCTGACTGTATTTATCATCTACCACGGGACTCTGATCTTCATTTATTTATGCCCTACCACAGATCATTCTCTAGATATTGACAAAGTGACCTCAGTTTTCTATACACCTATTATCCCACTCATCTACAGCCTGAGGAACAAAGACATTAAGGATGCGCTAAGAAAGATCATCCACCAAAGAGTACTTTCTCAGTAAGCATCTTGAAGGAGAAAATTTAACATATTATGGATTAATCAGCAGAAATGTAGACCCTGGCTATATCTTAGCTACTACTGGACTACTGGACCAAGGATACCGATCTTTCATTTTATTTTTCATTTTTCCTTCCTTTCTTCTTTCTCTCGATCTTCCTTCCTTCCCTCTTCCCTTCTTTCTATCACTATTGGGTTGTGTTCTCATACAACAAAGATGCAGATCAAGATAAAAATATGCACAATCCAGCTCCTTTATTTTAAAGCTCAGTGTGCTAATGCGGGCTCTTGATTTTGTACTTGTGTCTATTCCAAATCATAAAATGCATTTATGAAAAACATAATTTAAATAACAGGACAGGAACTACTTGATTTGGATCTTTCATTCTTCACATCTCAGCAATAGTTCTTAACCTACAACTGACGTGGAATAGATGTTGGTTTCCTTTCATTGTACTGAAATGAGTTAAATTGATTAGATTGATTATTCTTATTGATTATTGTTTCATTTTATTTTTTTTTAAAACAGCTTTGTGCTACTGGTTTTCATTCATTAGAACCTATTAACCTATCTAAGTAATACAACCATTTTTGTCCCCAAATAATGAGTTTGAAGGAGTTTGCTTTATTTCCAATTGGTTCCAATTTCTTAATTTTCAACTTCTTTTCCAATTTATTTCCAATTTGATTTCAATTCTTTATTGCAAATTCCAATTATTTTCAATAATTTCCGGTTATTTCCAGTTTTAGAATCTTTATTTCCAACACAATTTCCATCCAATAATTGTATAAACCATTTTTTCACTCCCCCCATTAAAATAACATTCATCCTTTTGTCATTCAGTCCCAACTCTTATGTCATCAAGTCTTCTCTGAATCCCCTTGTAGAAGATGAATTCTCTAAATCTCAAGGACACATTTCTCCTGTCTTTTGGATTAATTTATAAATATATCTTATAATTAAGATATTGTAATCTTGCTTTATCCTTATTAGTAAATAAGCCCTTTGTAGGTAGAAAACTTTTAAAATCCATTGTGTCCTCTACCACTTGACTCTCTAAGTTTCTCAGTAGCCAGATAAATAAATAGTTCTTGAAGAAAAGTGAACTTGTTTTATTGTCTTCTATACATTAGATTTTGAGTTTATATTTTTCATTTACTAGTTTAATCACAATAGTTAATAATTATGGATATGTTCGACTTGGTGATTAACAGTGATTATTTTGATAATTTTATTTTTCTAATTTGAAATGTGCGTCAAAGATGTAAATAAACAAATTCACCTCAGTCCTCAATACACTGATCATCATCTGAATGCTTAATCACTTAATCTGTCTTTATCTACACGCCTGGAAGACAGAATATCCTTATGAAGAAATAACTAATCACACTAATACTTATAGCATTAGATTTTTCTTAATTAAAACCACAGTCCTTGGCACTATTATGATTCAATATCAGGAACTAATATGATTTTATCATTGAAAACTACATTAGAAAAAGAAGTATTATCATCTGCTTAGTCGCTGTACCCTGAGGACTGTGCCATTTTTCCATCTCATTTATAATAGGCACCTTCATCATATGTTGTCATGCCCATTAAGATGTAAACTCTTTGAAAACGGGACTGTCTCACTATTCTTTTTCAGGTTACCAGTGTTCAGCAAAGTTGTTTGAATGCATGAGGTGGTTAAAAATGCTAATTCATTCATTCATTTGGTTTCTAAATCCGTGACATTGTTAATTTTCTATTCTTTCTGACTTTTGAGGTATTCATTTTTTGAACATTATCCATTTACTTAAGAAAATAACGTCAAAAAGTCATAGATATATTGTTGAAAGGAAGTCTGAAGACTATTTTATCTATTTTCCTCATTTCCTAGATAGATAAAGGACTATAAAGATTGATTGTTTTTCTCAGGGTATATGGTAGAACAATGATTTGAACACCAAATCCAGCTCACGTCTCATTGAATGCCTCCTATACCACCTCCATTAAGTTTAAAATTAATCTTTAAGGAGGAAAAGATCTGTTTCTTTTTTAGTCTATTCATCCCACAAATCAGGTAAAGTATCTTGCATGTAGTAAAACAGCGAATTTGTATCCAATTAAATTGGAAAGTAAAGGAAATCATTGAAGGGAAATGTATATGTCAATGTCAAGATCTCTGTGGAGAGCAGCTTTGCTAAAGGAGGGAGGAAAGGATGCTTCTATCCATCTTTCTATGCCTGGGGGATAACCTAGTCTCGCCATATAACCTGGAAAATTTTACTCAGCTTTTCTATGAGCAGTGGTCTCCCTATCTTATAAATCTCAGCTGTAATAGTATCAGCAGGGTGCTATGTCACATGAAAGGAACCTAACGGCCCTCAAAACCTCTTCTTCAGTTGGAATTTCAGCTAAGGAAGGATTAACTTCAACCTGAGGTAAATGGTCTATGGTTTCAACATTGATTGATGATGGTCTGTTAAGAACACTATGGAAGTGTTCAGTCCATCTCTCTAGGATCAAGTCCGTACCACTAATCAATGTGGCTCCATCAGCAGTGAGTAGTTACACTGTACCAAAGGTTTTTGGCCCATAAATAGCTTTCATGGAATCATGAAATCCCTTTGGATTGTTACTATAAGCATAAAACTGAATTTCATGTGGGTACTGACAGAGTCAGGAATCCTGCATCTCTCTAAGTTTTGCTTGTACTTTGCTTTTGATGAAATTAAATGCTGCCTTCTTAGATGTGCATGAACTATCCTGTTGGTAAATCCTGTGGACTTCAAGTTTTTAATTTAGCACCTTCTGAATTTCAAGAGTTCAAAGATGCCTCCATTGTCCCTCTCCACAAAGATAGAGGGAATAGATTGTCATGCGACAATCACAAGGAGATCTCTCTCTCTCTCTTAGTCATTGCTGGCAAAATTCTTCCTAGAATCCTCCTTAATAGACTGATCTTTCACCTGGAAGATGTTCGTATACGTGAGAGCCAAGGTGGCTTCAGAAAGGACAGAGGAACAGTTGACGTGATATTTGCTGCCTGACAACTCCAACAGTAATGCCAGCAGCAGAACAGAGGTCTGTACATAACATCTTTAGATCTGACCAGAGCCATTCACATTATTAGTCCTGAGGACTTACAGAAAATTATGTCAAAATTTGGTTGTCTGGAGAAATTCATTAATATTATACATTAGTTTCATAATGGCATGTTTGCCTAGGTTCTGAATAATAAACAATGCTCCCATGCCTTCTTGGTCACCAATGGAGTATGCTCCTCTGCTTTTTGACATAATGCTTTCGGCCATGCTGACAAATGTTTTCACTGAGGTGAACATGGCATCAAGGTCAACTACCATACTGCTAGCAAGTTTTTCAATTTGAAAAAGAAAATACAAGCCAAGACCAAATTTGAGGGAGTGGTAGTGCATCATTTTCTGTTTGCAGATGATCATGCACTCAATGCAGACTCTGAAGCTGAGATTCAACAAAGTAGCGATCATTTCTTTGCTGCTTGTGATAATTTTCACCTAATAATTAAAGACCCTGAGAGGTAGCCCTAGGGTAAGGAAGAATGTTCCTGGTGGAGACTCTGGAGAGAGAATCCTGCTAACAGAACACAGTGCAGGCCAAGGGAGGAGTAAATTCTCTCCCATGATTGTGCCACCTTGGAGGAACTGAGAAGTTACAAGTTCATAGAGCATACCCTTCTCTTGACTAGGGACTCAAAAGTCAAGTAACTAGTCAGGAAAATGCTCAAAAAAGAAAAACGATGAAAATAGAAAGCTACTTTCTTGCTGAATAGAAATTTTCTTCCATATTTTCAGATAAGGAAGGACAATGCATACAATCAGAGGAAGATCTAAAATTCAAGGCTTCTGCATCAGAAACGTCTAAAATAAATACACAATAGTCTCAGATCATGGAAGAGCTCAAAATGGATTTAGAAAATCAAGTAAGAAAGGTAGAAGCAAAAATGAAAAGAGTAATAAGAACGACACAAGGAAATCACAAAAGGAGAGTCAGCCACTTATTAAAGGTGACCCAAAAAAAATGCTGAAGAAAATAAAACCTTTAAAAATAGGCTAGCTCAATTTGCAAAAGAGGTCCAAAAAGCCAATGAGCATAAGAATATTTTTTAAATACAGAATCAGCCAAATGGAAAAGGAGGTTCAAAAGCTCACTGAAGAAAATACTTCTGTAAAAATTAGAATGGAGCAGATGGAAGCTAATGACTTTATGAGAAACCAAGAAATTACATAACAAAACCAAAAGAATGAAAGATAAAAGATAACATGAAATATCTGATTGGGAAAAAACAACTGACATGGAAAATAGTTCTAAGAGAGAAAATGTAAAAGTTATGGGAATACCTGAAAGCCAAGATCAAAAAAAGAGCCCAGATACCATCCTTCATGAACTTATCAAGGAAAACTATCCTGATATTATACAACCAGTGGGTGAAATGAATATTGAAAGAATTCACCAACCACCTCCTGAAAGAGATCCAAAAATAGAAACTCCTAGGAATATTGTGGCCAAATTCCAGAGTCTCCAGGTCAAGGAGAAAATATTGCAAGCAGCTAGAAAGAAACAATTCCAGTACTGTGGAAATACAATCAAGATAACACAAGATCTAGCAGATTCTATGTTAAAGGATTAAGGGGTGTGGAACACTATATTCCAGAAGTCAAAGGAATTAGGATTAAACCTACCCAGCAAAACTGAGTATAGTACTACAGGGGGAAATTGGTCATTCAATGAAATAGAGGACTTTCAAGCATTCCTGATGAAAAGGCCAAAGATGAAAAGAAAATATGACTTTCAAGTTCAAAGCTCAAGAGAATCATGAAAAGACAAACAAGAAAGAGAAATCATGAGTGGCTTACTAAAATTGAACTGTTTACATTCCTACATGGAAAGATAATATCTGACCCTCTTGAAAATGTTCTCAGTATTTGGGTAGTTGGAGGGATTATACACACACACACACACACACACACACACACACACACACACACAGGCAGAGTGCACAGGGGGCGTGGAAGAGGAAGGGATGATATGTAAAAAATAAAATTAAGGAATGAGAGAGGAATATATTGGGAAGAGAAAGGGAGAAATGGAATGGAGCAAGTTCTATGTAATAAAAGAGGCATAAAAAACCTTTTCAATGGAAGGGTTAGGGTGAGAGGGAAAATGTGATGCATACTCTCCTCTTTTGGTTTCATTCTTTGGCTTTAGGAGGGAACAACATTCACACTTAATTTGGTATGAAAATCTGTCTTGCAATAGAAGAAAGTAGGGGAGAAGGGGATAAGTGGTGTGCAGGCAATGATAGAAAGGAGGGCAAGTGGGAGTAGAGAGTAATTAAAAGTAAACATTTTTGGGGAGGAACAAAGTCAAAAGAGAGAATACAAAAAATGGGGGGCAGGATAGGATAGAGGGAAATTCAATTGTCTTACACAACATGACTATTATGGAAGTCTTTTGCAAAACTACACTTACACGTATATAGCCTACATTGAATTGCTTGCCTGATTGAATTCCTTCTCAGTGGGGATGGGTGAGGAAGGAAGAAGGGAGAGAAACTGGAACTCAAAGGTTTAGGAACGAATGTTGAGAATTGTTTTTGCATGCAACTGGGAAATAAGAACTGCAGGTAATGCGGAATAGAAACCTATCTAGCCCTACAAAAAAGAGAGAAGATGGAGATAAGGGAAGGGGGGTGTGTGATAGAAGGGAGGGCAGAAGGAAGGGTAAGAGACAATCAGAACGTACAGCTTTTTGGGGTGGAGAAGGGGAGAGATGAGGGGAAAATGTGAAACTCAAAATTTAGTGTAAATGAATTTTGAAAAATAAAAATAAATAAATAAACTTTAAAAAACGATTTGATGATTTGATTCTCACAAACCCGACACTGAAATAGAGTTTATTAGTAGCTCCATTTCATAATTGACAAAACTGAGGCAAATTTTCATTAAAAGACTTCTTCAGGACCATGCAACTGGTCTGAGGCTGTACTTGATATCAGATCTTCCTAATTCTAGATTGCTCCATGCACTCTGCCACACACATGTCTCAATGCCATAAACAAGTTCATCCCTGATGCACATTAAAGGCCCTAATACACCTGAAAATTACAAAACATTGCTTAAAATCTTATTTTTACTTTTCTAGACAGATGTTTCATAATGTAGTGGATAATCCTACTGGATTTGAAGCCAAAAGTTTCGTTCAAATGTTTAATATTCCATTTACTTGTAAGCTTTCGAGTCATTGACAAGTTACTGCATTCCTCATCTATACAAGTAAAAAGCGGAACTGGTAAACCCTATAAACCACTGTAACTTCTCAAATAAGAGACTATAAAATGAATGCTTGGTGCAGTTAGTTACCTTAGGTTATAGAGAACACTCTGGATGTGGAGTCAGTTAGACTCATCTCCCAGAATTCATATATGGCCTCAGACAAATACTAATTAAGTGACCCTAGGCAACTCATTGTACTGCATCTGCCTCAGTTCCACAATGAACTGGAGAAGGAGATGGAGAATTACTCTAATATCTTTGCCAAGAAAATCTCAAATGTGGTCACAAAGAGTCAGACACAACTGACAAAAGGATCCAACCAACAATGAAATGACAGTGGGACAAAGTGACCTATCATTTCTGTTGGAAAAAATAGAAACATTTATTAATGAACAGTTTAAATCAGAGTCACATTTCTGTACCCCACATCCCAGCAATTTCCAATGGCGAGTGTTATGATCAATCGAGGCATCTTTATTTTTTCACCATAGTAGAAAAAACCAAAGAAGAGATGGGACATCAAGGTCAACAGCATCAATAATAACAGTCATGATTTTAGTTTAGTTTTGCAAAGAACTTGTCATATAATATACTCATTGATACACGGAGCAAGTCTTTTTTATTTTTTCCAATTACGTATAAAAACAAATTTTCACATTCACTTTTTAAAAATGTGTTCCAAAATCTCTCTTTCTGCAATCAAATTGGAGAAAAACACTGTTACTGTGTTTGTCCTTCGTTGCTGAAGAAGACCATGCCATCAGAGAAATGATGACATGACTTGCACTTGGCTTTGCTTTGTGTGAGGGAAGGCTGTGGAGGTCACCAGCCTCACTTCTCCTCCACAGTCATCCAAATCCCATGACCTGATATCCACCAGGATGACTGGAGATGACCCAAGATACATTGGAATACCCTGGGCCCTTTAGGCCGAGGTATTTTCAGGTACTTACTTAGAGCGAGGCAATACCCATTCATTGAATAGGCCTTTTTAAGAAGTATCCAGGGCATGGCCCCTTTAATGAAGTCAAGAAAAAGGAAGCCATCAGGCTGGGTGAGAAACAGCAACAGTTACTCTTAATAATCCCTCTGAAGCTAGGACGGTCCAGAAGAACCCTTAGGCAAGGATCCTTTGGAGTCCCGATTTCAGAGTGTAGTAAGTTTAAGGTTTTGGGAGAGGACAGCACAGGAACCAGCAAAACCCAAGTCAACTGGACATCTTTTGGCCATCCAAATTTGCCTTCCTTTGGAGATGAGAAAGAAAGGGAGGGGGAGGCAGAGAGCAGAGGAGGAGGCAAGTTATCCAGCTAACTGGGTCCCCATTGAACAAGCTGCATCTAGTCACAGGATGGTGTTTGTCTTTCGTTGCCAAAGACGGCCATGCCATCAGAGAAATGATGTCATCATAATATTTTTTGTGATTTATCTCATTTTAATTTTGTCAGCTGTTGGTTTTACTTCTGATAATTCTTCCCAGTTTATTAATTCTTCTGAGGACAGTAGAGAATCAATAAGTGCCTATCTTTCTGAGAAATGAATATCTTTAGGAAGATGGATGCTTTTTGTTTCATTATTGCCTGATGTAGTTTTTATTTTTAACTGGTTAAAGTTAAATTACCAAAAATTATTTTACTGAATTAGAAAAATAGCAAAATTTATTTGAAAGAGCAAAAAAGTCAAGAATGTCAGAGGAAACAATGAAAATAAAGTGTAAAGGAAGGAGGTTTTGCAGTAACAAGTCTTAACCTGCATTATAATTCTTTAATTATATACACTTTATTCTTTAATCACAATTATGTAATATATAATATCATATGTAATAAAATATAATTATAATGCATTTTAATCATTTTATTTCTGACAAATTGTAAAACATTGTTTTGGTGACCCTTAAATTTGACTTTGGTCAATTGGTATTTTTTTCCTATAGAATAGAGAATGGTGAACTCACGATGTCATCTGTGTATTCTTTGAGAAGTTTTGCTTTATATAACATATTGGATTCTCTTTTACTTGTTCCTATAGGATGTAACTGTGGTTATTTTCCTGAGTGCTATCATTGTTATGTAAATCTGGATTTTAATAGTACGATTATTACTTCCCACATTTACTTTTTCCAGGGAAATTGGAAAAACTCAGTACCATTACTGAATTACACAGTAAAGGAGTCCAAAGTCATAGAAACTCACGGGTGTTGCTTATGTTTTCACATGTTATCACATGCATCAAAAAGGACCTAACTCAAAGAAAGGTATTCCTGTCACAGAGAATGATACTATCTCATAACCAACATCTATTTATGCCTCATATCTGAAAAGAAGCTTTACACTTGTAGCTTGAGTTCAGTGTAATGTATGTGCCCTTAATTAGAAGATGCTGACTTGAGCCAACCCTAGGACTATGACCCCATCTGCCCCCAGGAAATGATTATATTTTAGCGACTACCAATCCCTCCAAGGGGTACAGAAATATGCAAAGTCCCAGAATGTTTCTATTTCAGTTAGTATGCCTCTACCACCTTTGCATACTATCCAAGAATATGGCATCTATAACACCCTTGACTTTGGCAAAGTAATCAATTGTAATCTTAGTATTACGTTCCCTGATATATACAGTGGAGATGTTTCTTCTGCTTGTCTTTATTAGACCTACACAGATAGTGAACCCAAGAATGTTCCCTTAGTAAATCTCACCAAAATGACTTAGATTCCATTATATCTGAAGGCAGTTTTGTCTATCAAAGTTTAGCTTCCACCAAACTTACATGGACTTTAGTGTTCTTAGGTCATTTAAAAAAAAATCTTTGGAGAGAAGACTTGCATCTCCCTTCTCCTTTGTTGGTTTGGAGCTTGTAGAATTGTTTATTTTGTCCCACCAGGCTCAGTATTTAACTATATTATAGAACTGTTGAGAAGCACCACTAGATGTCTGTGTGCATAGTAGCATGGCTGGAGAAAAAAAAAGAAAAATATTAGTGATCAGCTCAAGGAAAGAAAGTGAACGAGGTACAAAGGTTTCCTATCCCCTATTCCCATTCATTGGAGGGTCAGTGGTAGAACAGGCCACTCAAAATTTATATTGAGCAGCTTGCCCAAGTCAATAGTGAGTCCATTTTCTCCCTCCAAATTAAAATAAATTCTTTAGCACTACTGGTATTACAAAAATCCCATAGTCTTTGATCTTATTACAGCTTCACAAGGAGGGTCCTCTGCTAGGATCAATCAATCTTACTGTTCCTGTATTATTTAGTCAGAAGACACTGTTCCCAACCCTCATGATATTCAATAGGTTATGTCAGAAAATACAACTGCCTGACCCAGAAAACTAGTAGAGGAATCCCTCCACTTGATGCACTTCCTTACAAGGTAATAGATTATTCATCACCATAGACAAAAAGTTTTCACTGGAAATACATTTTTGTCTTTTTGTTGTTGTTGTTGTTTTTTGCACTGTGCGTTGATGCGCTGGCTGTCTGAGATAGTGACATTTAATAATCTTTTCTTGTTACACAATTCTGATTCTGATTATGAAGATATAGTAAACCTTTATTTGGTTTTTAGATGGGTGAGTAAATGGAGAATGGGCTTATCCCTCCACTTTAATCAGAATAGGGGAATTGATGACAAAAATCGTCATATACGAAATGGACGTGGTTTAATATGAGAATCATGAGAAGCAATCAAATTCTTTTTGAACACTGACTCTGTCTTGTGCGTCCATATATATTCTCCTCCATGTTTTCTGTTATTCATCTATGGGAAGACAGATAATACAATCTGTATATTGTTTCATACATCCAAGTAGATGAAATAATTAAACATCTTTTCATTTTATGAATAGAGGATCCTGAAACTTATTCTTTCCCCTCCTAACTTGGAAAACCTCTGATCTTTGCTCCAATTAGAAATTATATTGCCTAATTTTATATTTTGTTTTTTTATCTTGCTTGATTGTTTTAATTATCATTAGTTCATCTGGTTTGACTAGTTATGTTTCATGTATAAAAATCTTCCTCACTCTGTACTTGGGGTCTTTGGACTGATTATGGAGTCCATTGACTTATTTATTTATTCTGAATGCCTAACTGATAAGTACTTTTGCTTAGATTGTTTCTTCAGTTATTATGAACTCTTCACATCCTTTCCCTCCTTTCTCATTGACAATGCCAGTAATTTTCTATAGGTTATTCATGTGCAGTTATGCAAATATATTTCCATATTAGTCATGCACTACAACGATTTCATATAGTTAAAATTATCTGATCATTGTAAAACAGATGAGGAAATAGAAGAAGAGGAAGAAGAAAAAGAAGAAGAAGAAGAAGAAGAAGAAGAAGAAGAAGAAGAAGAAGAAGAAGAAGAAGAAGAAGAAGAAAAAGAAGAAGAAAAAAGAAAGAACGAGAAAGGAAGGAAGGAAGGAAGGAAAGGAAGAAAGAAAGGAAGAAAATAGGAAAGGAAGGAAGGAAAGAAGGAAGAGAGAAAGAAAGAAATTAAGGGAAAAGGAGAATGGCCATGATAGATGAGTTCTTTCTTTGTTGTTTCAGTGATCATTTAGAACTTTTTTTTTGAAGCAGACTATTTTTTTTATGTTTCCTCATGTTTGTTTTGTTTTTCTCGTGGTTTCTCCGATTGTTATTATTCTTCTATACAATATGACTGGTGTGTAAATGTATTTAATAGAAATTTATGTGTAGAGACCACATAAGATTGCATGCTGTCTTGGGGAGGGGTGAGAGAAAATTTAAAACTTATGGAAGTCAGTTTTGAAAACTAAAAACAAACTAATAAATATGGGGTGGGGAGAAGAATTATTGACAAGACCAAGTAAAAAGTATAGAAAATATTTTGTACCATTCTGTGGGTCGTTGTCTGGTTCAACTATGAAATAGATGAAATTCATTATTCAAGCTTACAGCTTCCTCTTTCTGTGCCCTTTTCTTATTTCTACCCAAATGATCAGTGGAATTCTCCAGATCTTTCTTGTTTTTCATTAATTAAAATCTATTCTTGACGAATTTGGAAAAAAAATTCTACAAATACTTTGTACACTAGTGCATATAAATTCTAACAATCTGAATTTTTCTAAATAAAAATTCCAACTTTGACCTCCAGGTACTAGAGCTGAAATTTATCTCAGAGACTAACAGAGGCTTATTTCCCTTTCAGGTGCTTGAATCTCGGCTAAATAAGCTTATGGGTCAATGACACTTGACATATACACACTCTGATATGCAGTCATGAAAAGAACAAATGAGGCATGCAAGAAAATTTCTGACTAAATTTCTTCTGACTGCTTAAAAGCATTCAGGATACATCTGGGATCTCCAAAGACTATTCTTCAAGAGGGTTTGTGCATGTTTCCTCATGGTACACAGACTTAAGTTTTGTCCAATACGGTTTCTCACAGACATTTTATTTTAATTTTACCTATAAAAAAAAGGAAAAATTCATTATGCCAAAACCCAGCACCCAACATTCTGAGTCTGGTGGAACAGGAAAATGAAATAAGAAACTCTGGTTTAGCACTTATGAGCTATAACTTTTAAGGAGGTTTTCATCTGTGGGCTTCAAGATTTTCTTTTCAGCCATATTTACTACCCAACCTGGAACAAGACCAAAGAAAATCTGCCTTGGATCCTTTCGAGTACTCAGCATTTTGGAGTTCATCCTTAGTGATGTCAGGTAAAACATAACCATATTTCTTGGCTAGTTCAAGTCTCGCTTCAGGAAACTGGTCTGAATCTGCCAGGTAGCCACAGCTCCTAGCATCTGTGTAGTATGGCACCAATTCCTTAGGTGGGAGCATTCGCTTGGGAATAGGTTTTCCACGAAGAAAAAATGGAACAGGTTTGTAGAGAATCTTCAGGCTTCTTGGATCATAAAATGCTGTAATTACAACACCACCATTTCTTTCAATTGCAGCTATGGCTAGCTCTGAAGCCATCTGAACTTCAATATTAATTTTAGCCTTAAAGGTATCAGCACCCTCTTCCACGAGCTGTGCACCATAATTCCTTTTAAGTGGTTGAATTGTCACACCTCTTCCATCGACCAGCTGGGTTAAATCAATAGGTTGGGTAGGATCTACTCGACCTAAATCAATCAGGTACTGTAGTCTATTGAAACTCAAAGGATGGTACTGACGCCAAAAGCTGTGTCCTTCATTAAATCCATACTTTGGGATCCGAAGATAAAATGGAATCTGACCTCCCTCAAACCCTAATCGAGGTCTGTTTCCTCTCTGTCTTTCTCCTTTATGTCCTTGGCCACATTTTCTACCTCTTCTTCGACCTCTTCTTTGTCTTTCCGGTTTCTTGGAGCCGGGGCTGGGCTTCAGGTTGACCAGGTTGACACGCTGCAGAAAGCGCAGAAGGTTCAGGGCCTTGGCTCTGCCGCCGCCGCCGCCACGCGCCGGCCCTGCCATGGCAGCTCACCTGCCCGTGGCCGAGTGCCTTCCAGAGATCATTTAGAACTTAAAAGCTTCTTTTCTTTGCCTTAACTCCCCA
Source organism: Potorous gilbertii (assembly GCA_028658325.1). Classification (NCBI taxonomy): domain Eukaryota; kingdom Metazoa; phylum Chordata; class Mammalia; order Diprotodontia; family Potoroidae; genus Potorous; species Potorous gilbertii. The sequence goes on from CM053773.1 coordinate 252,473,298, forward strand.
TCTATTTTATTGTTATGCAGAGGAACCATAGTGATAGCAATCAAGTCTCAATTAGAAACAACTGCGTCCTTTTTCTCTTTCATCAATTAATAATTTCAATTATATATTCATTATTACAATAAAGAGAGACAGGTGACTTCTTACAATGACGGTGCAATGCATTTTTCTTCATTTATCTCCTGTGTGATTCAGAGCTTATCTGTTTGTTGTTTTGGTTTATAACAAACCTACTCACTGTTCTAGTTCTTATGTCCAAGAGTTTTTGGGGGAGTAGAGTATTCTGAGTTCCATAATTCATATTACAAATACCAGTATACTGTCTTAAATTGTTGTCCTCTTTTCCTCCTGTTCTGCCCTTACACTCATGTTTATGATTTCATCCTGGTTCATTGGAAAGTACATGGGTCTGGATTCCTGAAGTTAAACTTTGTCTCATGTACTTAATGTAGTATGACTCGTAGGCAGTAACATGACATTTAACACCCTTATTTCCCTCAAATTTAAAACAGGAAAAATTATAACATCTTCAGAGAGCTGTTGTGGTGAACAATTGACCAAATCAAATTTTTCTTACTCTCTCTTTCTCCTCCCTACCACCTGACATAAGCAATATAATCTTCTTTCCCATTAATAATGGAAATTAAGAATTTTTATTCTTATGATGATTTCTTTCTTTTTTTTTCTTTGAAACACTTTCATTTTTTAAGCATTTAGAAAGAACCTTAATTTTGTCCATCTTTTTTTGTTTGTTTACAGGTTAAATTCACAGTCATCTTTCAAGAATGAGTATCAAGGTGGGCATAACCTGACTAGTGTTACATTTTCCACTAAGTCTTCCTTGAATCTCCTTCACAAGATTTGAAAACCAGCCTCTGAACCTGAAGAACACTTGTGTATATCTTTTTTTTTAATGTTTACAGTATATGTTATTACAAATTTATTTATTTCTAAGCTTTATCTACCTTAGTACACTTTAATCCCTTTGTAGGATTATTTTTCCACATGGTGTCCTAGATTTAATTAAAGTCAATTAACATTTTATCTGAATTTATATTTGTTGAAGGAATATATTACTACTGATATTTTCCATGCTTAAAAATTTAATTTGCTCAGGAAAAAAAACTTTTAAAAATTCTTGTATTGATTTTATTCTAGTATTTATTATAAGTACAAGTGATTGTGCAATAATTAGTCTTATTGGTATCTGGTATTGGGCCTCTTTTATTAGCTAAGGTATTCCTCATCAATTTATTGAATATTGTTTTTCTATAGATTGACTCATTCAAACATTTTTTCAGCTCTTTTAGGTAGGCTTGATCACTGACTATGATTTCAGTGTTTCTAGAGAATTCCTCTCTGCTAGCTGAGGAAATAGAGGGTATCATTAAACAGTTCCCTTCTAAGTACCCACTGTTCTGATAATTGAGAAACATTGAAATATGTGCTGAACCCTCAAAGGTTAATTTTGGGACTTAAACTTGGATTTTTAATCTCCATTTTTATAGTTAAATCAATATCTCGAGTTCCCACACTATAATGTTTTTAAAACTTCAGAGATATATCCAGTCTAGTCTGCCTTGCTCTTTTCACTTTATATCAGAAGCTGTCATGATAGACAAAATGGATGCTCCGTGGAGTTATTAACTAGCTTTCACTAAATGCTCATTAATTTAGGTCTAATGAGGATTTAGAATAAACAAGTCTACTGGGACCATTACAGGAAGAATAATCTTCGTAGGAAAAGACAAACTAATGAAGTCGTTACCAAAATGCATTTCATTTACTTTTCATTTCTGCCCTGTCTAATGAATCCCATCGAGGTTTTACAAACTATCTTACCTTGTAAACTTTCTAATGACTTTACCAGCAATTACATTTGATCCTATTGATATATCTGGGGAGAAAATAGTAATCCTTTAAAATAATCACATTAACTACTTTTTAAAATTATTATTATGAAAATAGAAGAAATTAAATCAATGCATGGAGTAATCCCAAAGGTCTAAGAGACTAATTTCTTGAGACTGCATTTTATTTTGGTAAAAATAATTGGATCTCTTAGTGTCTCAATGTCCTTTGAGTATCTCTGTAATTGAAAGGTATACTTTTAAGTCAAAGATCACTCTTTAATAGGTTCTTGAATTTAAATGAACTTCTTCCATGCATGAAATTTATTAAAGTATTTTCTAAGAAATGCGTATATATTTAATGTATTAAAAAGTCATCACCTCCATGTAGTCCTCTGCTTAGCAAAGTGGCAATGAGTGAGAAAGTCCATCTGTGTGCGAATTCAGTGACTTTGTTTTCCCTTTTTCCAAATGATAAAATCACCAGAAAGACAACTGACTATAACATTAAGAAAATATTTTTTCATCCACGATATTTAATAAATACCTGTGTCATAGGAAAAATTATTTAAGGTATACAAAAACACTGAAAAATATTCCTTAGTTTTGAGACGAAACTGTAAATTATTCCCTGCGTTGTATCACTTTGAAAATAATTTTCTGGAAGAATGAATGAAAAAAAATTTCTGTAAAATGTGATGCTTGGATTAGCATTGGGGATACTACAGGGTAAAAAGATGATATCTAGAGAGGTAAATATCTACAGATATACATTACACACAGATAGACAGACAGATAGACAGACAGACAGGTAGATAAATAGATGGATAGAAATTTAAATATAATTGATTTCCTTTTAAATAATATGTATTCATATGTACACACATATTAAAAATGAGAAGTATTTTTCTTAAGTTACATAGACCAACAATAAACAGTCCATCACACTCACACACTCACAAACACACAAAACTTCCATATTAGTTAATTACATTTTATTTCATGAATGTGTTACTTGCCTATTTTTCTTCTACCTAGATTAAACTCTGCCACCAAAGTATGGCTAGAGAGCATAATATCAAAGAATTAGACGGGTGATCTTGGAGAACAGTTGTATGATAAAATAAGGAATAGAAATGATAGAAGATAATTAGATTCTACTTTATGTCTTCCTATTTTTGAAAGGTTACAGTGATGTAATTAAACTTCAAAATTCAAACCAATTTTGAATTCAACTCTGAAATGCAATGCACATATCGTGTTGGAGAATTCCACTAATTTTTCTAGGTTTTGTTTTCTTCACCCATAAAATTAAGAGCTTAGAAGATGTAGCTTCCTAGAATTAGCCCTATGATGTATGCCTTGGGCATTCATGTGTTGTTTTACTACTACAACCTCATTCAGGATGGACCAGAGAGAAGATGTTCCAGCGTAGTAGTAAAGAGAGAAGGAAATAAGAATTTATTAGATGAAAACTATGTTTTAGTAACTGTGCTAAATACCTTACAAATATCACATTTGATCCTCTCTGGAAGACGGGGATCATTATTTATCTCTATTTTACAATTAAAGAAACAGAGGACAATAGAAAATAAGTTATTTGCTCAGAAAGACACAACAAGGAAGGGTCTGAAACTCTGGCCTCTGAACTCAGATCTTCCTGATTCCAGGTCGAGGGCTCTCCCCACTGCATTATATGGCTGGAGAGACAGCAGTGGAATTCATCCAGGAACATATTTAAATTCCTCAAAGAAACCAAATAAGTTGAATATACTACAACAGTATATTTTTATTTACACTTAATTTGTGTCCTTCCGTAATGTAAAGGAACTTCTCTCTGCCAATAGAAATCGGTAGCTGGTCTCCAACATACATATCGATAACTATCTCTTTCTGAAATAATAATGAATATACGTGTGATGAAATATGGCAAGATGAGGGGAAAAACTTACTGGAGAATATTTAGATAAAGATCAATATTTTTAGTAACAAAAAAACCAGAGATAAGAAGAAAGAAATAGAAGCAAAATTTATAAATCACATCACAGATTGATTACAAGTGCAGTTTGTCAGTGATTAATTGAATTCTTTTATCTAGACATCTGATGTTCTCTCTGCAAAGAACAGAATTTTAGAAAATCTTTTTCTTTCTTATAAATATAGTTTTACTTTACAAAGAAATTAAAAAAGCAATTTTATATGCAACTGTAAAACAATTTGCATGTAAGAAAAATAAAAATGGTTCCTATTGTTTTTATTTATTTTTTCCTGGAAGAGAAATTGTGGTTTACTGAAGTTGAAATAGCAGGGATAATGCCAGTGTTGAAAACTAAATGATAGGCATTCTGATATATAAGGAGATAAAAGTCATCTACAGTCTGATATATATATTATATTTAAAAGAACTGATTTCAGTTATCAGAGAAAAGGTAATAAATATTCAATGATTGATTTCTTTTAAAGGAAAGTAGTCCAAATTTATAATTTGTTTTTCAAAATAATAGTATTTTATTTTTCTATATATGTAAAAATAGTATCAAACATTCACTTTTATTGGATTTTGAATAGTAATTTTTTTCTTCAATCTCTCTCCCTCTTTCTTCCAAGATAACAAGCAGTTTGATATAGGCTACACCTGGGAAATCATGTTAACCACATTTCCATATTAGTTATGGTGAAAGAATTAGAACACAAGGGGAAAAATTTGGGACAGGAAAAAAATGGCATGCTTCAAATAACATTCAGACTACATCATTCTTTCTCTGGATGTTATAGCCTTTTCCATCCTGAGTCCTTTGCAAATTTCTTATTTTATTGCATTGTGGAAAGAGTCATTTCTATATATTACAAACAAAACCCAAAAGCAAGAGATAGAAAGAGAAATCCCATTTAAAGCTAGGGTAAACACTATAAAATATTTGAGAGTCTATCCGCCAAAAGAAATCCAGGGTCTAAATAAATGCAATTACAAAACGCTTTTCATACAAATAAACTAGATCTAAGTAAATGGAAAAAATATCAGTTGGTCTTAGGTGGCCCAAGGCAATATAATAAAAACGACAATTCAATTTAAATTAACCTACTTATTTAGTGCCAAACCTATAAGATTAACAGATGATTATTTTCTAGCGCTGGAAAAAAATAATATCAAATTCATTTGGAAGAAAAAAGCTCCAGAATATCGAGGGAAATAATGAAAAGAAATGCTAGGGAAGGTAGCCGAGCTCTACCAGATCTCAAATTGCAGTAAAAAGCAACAATTGTCAAAAGCACTTGGTACTGGCTAAGAAACAGAAGGGTAGACCAGTGGAATAATCTAGTTAATAAATAAGCAATCTACTATTTGATAAACCCAAGGACCCCAACTTCTGGGATAAGAACTCACTGTTTGACCAAAATTGCTGGGAAAGCTGGCTAACAGTGTGGTGAAAACTGGGCATAGACCAATGTATTACATCATACACAAGAATAAAGTCCAAATAGGTACATGATCTAGGTGTAAAGATTGATACTATAAATAAATTAGTGGAGCAAAGAATAGCATATTTTTCAGATTTATGAAGAAGGGAAGAATTTTTGACTAAACAAGAATACAAACCATTATGAAGGGCAAAATGGATGATTTTGATTACATTAAACAGAAAAGGTTTTGCCCAACCAAACATAATGCAACCAAGATTAGGAGGTTTTTTCTAGAATTTTCCCAGAAAATTGGGAAAGAATTTTCGCAACTACTGTCTGTGATAAAGGTATCATTTCTAAAATATATGGAGAAATGCGTTAAATGTACAAGAATACAATCCATACCCAAGTAATATATGGTCAAAAGATACGAACAGGCAGTTTTCAGAAGAAATTACAGATGTCTATAGTCACATGAAAAAATGTCCGAAATCACTACTGATAAGACACGTGGAAATCAAAACAACTCTGAGATACCACATCACACCTATCAGATTAGCTGACATGACAAAATAAGAAGATGATAAATGTTGGAGAAGATATGCGAGAGCTGGAACACTAATGCATTGTTGATGGAGCTGTGAGCTGATCCAACCATTGTGGAGAACAATTCAGAACTATGCCCAAATGGCTACAAAAATGTGCATACCCTTTTACCCAGCAATAGTGATTCTATGACTGTACTTGCAAGAGGTCATAAAAATGGCAAAGGGTCCCACATGTACAAAAATATTTATAGCACCACTCTTTGTGGTAGCAAAACCCTGCAAATCAAGGGGATGCCCATCAATTGTGAAACGACTGAATAAATTTTGGTATATGAATGTAATGGAATACTGTTGTGCTATAAGAAATGATGAACAGGAAGACTTCAGAGAGGCCTGGAAAGATTTATTTGATTTGATGCTGAGAGAAAGGAGCAGAACCAGGAGAACTTTGTACACAGAAACAACCGCAGTGTGCGAGGAATTTTCTGGTAGACTTTGAACTTGATTGCAATAATACAAGGGCTTAAAAAATTCCCAATAGTCTTTTAAGGCAAAATGCCTTCCACATCCAGAGAAAAATACTATGTAATTTGACTGCAGAATGTAGCAGATCATTTCCTTTTGTATGACGTTTTGATTTATTATATGATTTCTCGCATTCATTTTAATTCTATGCAACAAGACTATGATGAAAATGTATTTAATAGGAATGTATGTGTAGAACTTATATAAACGTGTACACCATCTTGAGGAGGGAGGAGGAAGTAGGGGAGAAGGAGAGGGAGAGAGGGAAAGAAGTCTAAATTATATGACAGTGATTTAAAACACTAAAAATAAATTAAAAAAAAGATAAGAGCCAAGTCTATCAATATTGGGACTCACGCAACGTTTCTATTACTGTGTATAATTATTTCCTTGTTTGCTTACTTCACTAAGCATCAGTTCACATAGGACTTTCCATGTTTTTCTGAAATCTGCCTGTTAATCCTTTCTTGTAGCACAACATTATTCCATTACATTAATATACCACAATTTACTCAGTCCTTCTCGAATTGATGGGTTTCCAGTTCTTTTTTAAATTAAATTATTTTATTTGTTTTCAGCGTTCAACAATCACTTCCATATATATTAGATTTTCCTCCCTCTCTCCCCCTCATTTCCCCCTCTCTTTCCACTCCCTCCCTGAGACAGTATAAAATCATATATAGGTTCTACACATAAGTTCAAATCAAATACATGCTGCATGGAAGAATTAAATGAATGGGAGCAAATATAAAACAAAACAAAATGTAACAGGAAATAAAATGATCTGCTTCTATCTGAGATCCAATTCCTTAGTTCTTTCTATGGATGTGGAAGGCGTTTTGCCTCGAGTCCATTGCAAATTTTTGCCTCGAGTGCATTGCAATGAAGTTCTAAATCTACCAGAAAAATTCCTCACACACTGTCGTTATTGCTGTGTAAAGTGTTCTTCTGGTTTTGCTCATTTCACTTGACATCAGTTCATATAAGTCTTTCCAGGTCTCTGTGTACATATGGAACTTTTCCCATTTCTTTTATCTCTTTGTGATTCAGTCCTACAAGCGATATTGCTGGGATAAAAGGTATGCACATTTTTGTAGCCCTTTGGGCATAGTTTCAAATTGCTCTCCAGAATGGTTGAATCAGCTCACAGCTCTACCAACAATGAATTAGAGTTCCAACTCTCCCACAACTTCTTCAACATGTATCATCAGGTTTGCTAATCTGATAAATGTGATGTCATACCTAAGAGTTACTTTGATTTGCATCTCTCTAATCACTAGTGATTTAAAGCATGTTTTCATATGATTATATACAGATATAATGTTTTCCTCTAAAAATTCCTTGTTCATATCTTTTGACGATTTATCATTTGGGGAATGACATGTGTCCTTGTATATTTGACACAGTTCTCTGAATATTTTAGAAAACAGGCCTTTCTCACAGATATTAGTTGTAAAAGTTTTTTTTCCTCAGTTGTCTGCTTCTCTCTTAATCATAGTTGCATTGTTTTTTTGTGTAAAAGCTTTCCGATTGATGGTGATCAAATCCATCCATTTTGCACTTCACAGTGCTTCCTATGTCTTGTTTGCTCAAAAAATTCTCTATTCTCCATAAATTTGACAAATATAATATTACTTGCTCCCCTAATTTGTTTATAGGATCAACCTTTGTACTTATATCATGTATCCATATGAATTTTATTCTTGTGTATAGTGTAAGGCATTTGTCTATGCCAAGTTTCCTCCACAATGGTATCCAGTTTTCGCACCAATTTTTGTCAAACAGTGATTTCTTACCCCATAAGTTTGGCTCCTTATGTTTATCAAACAGTAGATAACAATATTCATTGACTACAGTGCCTTCAGTACCTAACCTATTCCACTGGTCTATCCTTCTATTGCTTAGGCAGAGCCAAGTGGTTTTGATGATTACTGCTTTGCAATGCAACTTTACGTGTGGTAGGGCTAGACCACCTTCCTTAACATTTTTTCCCCTTATTTCCCTTGTTATTCTGAACCTTGTGTTCTTAAAGATGAATTTTGATATTATTTTTTCTAGTCTCCGGAAGTGATTATCTGCTAGTTTCATTTATATGGCACTGAATAAGCTACTTAATTCAGGTAGAATTGTCATATTTATTATATTGACTCAACATACCCATGGGCAACTGATGTATTTCCACCGGCATAGATATGACTTTATTTGTGTGAAAAGTGTTTCATAGTTGTGTTCACATACTTCCTGGGGTTGTTTTCGCAGGTAGACTCCAAGGTACTTTATAGTGTCTACTGTAGCCTGAAATGGGATTTCTCTTTCTATCTCTTGCTATTGGGTTTGTTAGTAATATATAGAAATGCAGATGATTTATCTGGGTTTGTTTTGTAACCTACAACTTTGCCAAAGTTATTTATTAATGCAAATAGATTTTACTTGATTTTCTAGGATTCTCTAAGTATATCATCATATCATCTGAAAAGAACGATAACTTGGTTTCTTCTTTGCCTATTTTAATTCCTTCAATTTTTTCTTCTCTTCTTCCTACAGTCAGCATTTATAATACCATATTGAATTACAGTGGTGATAATGGACGTCCTTGTTTCACCCCTGATCTTATTGGAAATGCATCTAACTTATTTCCATTGCATGTAATACTTGCTGATAGTTTTAGGTAGATGACTTTATTATTTTATGGAAAGCTCCATTTATTACTATACTTTACACTGTTTTCAATAGGAATGTGTGTGGTATTTTGTCAAAAGCTGTTTCTGCATCTATTCAATTATGTGGTTTCTGTTAGCTATGTTATTTATATGATCAATAATGTGAATAGTTTTCCCAGTATTGGATCAGCTTTGTATTACTTGTATAAATTCTACCCGATCATAATGTGTTATTCTCATGAGAAGTTGCTCTATTCATTTCGGAAATAGCTAATTTAAAATTTTTTGCATCTATATTTATTAGAGGAATTGATCTATAATTTTCTTTCTCTGTTTTGGTTCTTCCTGGTTTAGGTATCTCAACCACATTTTTTTAAATTTAAATTTATTTATTTAAGTTTTTAACATTCATTCGCACAAAATTTTGAGTTTCAAATTTCCTCCCCATTTCTCCCATCCCCCAACCCCAAAACGCTGAGCATTCTAATTACCCCTATCACCAATTTACCCTCCCTTTTAACATCCCTCCATTCCCTTATTTCCATCTTTTCTTTTGTCCTGTAGTGCAAAATACCCGTATTTCTCATTTCCTAGTTGTATGCAAGAACAACACTCAACAGCTGGTCCTAAAACTTTGAGTTCCAACTTCTCTTCCTCCCTCCCTCCCCACTCAACTCCTTTGGGAAGACAAGCAATTCAATATAGGCCATATCTGTGTAGTTTTGCAAATGATTTTGATAATAGTCGTGTTGTATAAGACTAACTATATTTCCCTCCATCCTATCCTGCCCTCCATTGCTTCTATTCTCTCTTTTGATCCTGTCCCTCCCTAAGAGTGTTGGCTTCTAACTTTTCTCTCCTCTCATTGCCTCTATTCCATCATCCCCCCCACCGTGCTTATCCCCTTCTCCCCAACTTTCCTGTATTGTAAGATAGGTTTTCATACCAAAATGAGTGTGCATTTTATTCCTTCCTTTAGTCGAATGAGATGAGAGTAAGTTTCATGTATTTTCTCTTACCTCCCTACTTTTTCCTCTGCTGAAGTCTTTTACTTGCCTTTTTATGAGAGATAATTTACCCAATTCCATTTCTCCCTTTCTCCTCCCAATATATTTCTCTCTCACCATTTAATTTCAATTTTTTAAGCTATGCTCCTATCCTATTCAATTCACTCTGTGTTCTCCATCTCTGAATGTGTGCACGTGTGCGTGTGTGTGTGTGTGTGCGTGTGTGTATGTGTAATCCTGCCAACTACCCAGATACTGAAAAGTTTCAACAGTTATAAATATTATCGTTCCATGTAGGAATGTAAACAGTTCAACTTTACTAAGTCTCTTATGGCTTCTTTTGACTGTTTACCTTTTCATGCTTCTCTTCACTCCTGTGTTTGAAAGTAAAATTTTCTTTTCAGTTCTGGTCTTTTCATCAAGAATGCTTGAAAGTCCTCCATTTCATTGAAAGATCATTTTCCCTCTGAAGTATTATACTCAGTTTTGCTGAGTAGGGGATTCTTGGTTTTAGTTCTAGTTCCTTTGACTTTAGGAATATCGTATTCCACACCATTTGATCCGTTAATAAAGAAGCTGCTAGATCTTTTCTTATCCTGACTGTATTTCCAGAATACTTGAATTGTTTCTTTCTAGCTGCTTGCAATATTTTCTCCTTTACCAGGGAACTCTGGAATTTGGCCACAATGTTCCTAGGAGTTTCTCTTTTTGGATCTCTTTCAGGTGGTGATTGGTGGATTCCTTGAATATTTATTTTGCCCTCTGGTTCTAGAATATCAGGGCAGGTTTCCTTGATGGTTTCATGAAAGGTGATATCTAGGCTCTGTTTTTGGTCAAGGCTTTCAGATAGTCCCATAAATTTTGAATTGTCTCTACAGTTGTTTTTCCAATGAGATATTTCACATTATCTTCAATTTTGTCATTCTTTTGGTTTTGTTTTGTGATTTCTTGTTTTATCATGTAGTCGTTAGCCTCAATCTGTTCCATTCTCATTTTGAAAGACCTCTTCTCTTCAGTGAGCTTTTGAACCTCCTTTTCCATTTGGCTAATTCTGCTTTTGAAAGCATTCTTCTCCTAATTGGCTTTCTGAACCTCTTTTGCCAATTGAGTTAGCCTATTTTTCAAGGTGTTATTTTCTTCAGCATTCTTTTGTGTCTCCTTTACCAAGATGTTGACCTGCTTTTCATGCTTTTCTTGCATCTCTGTCATTTGTCTTCCCAGTTTTTCCTCCACCTCCCTCACTTGATTTTTAAAATATTTTTTGAGCTCTTCTATGGCCTGAGCCCATTGAATATTTATTTTGGATATTTGGTATGCAGAAGCCTTTTCTTCTATATCTTTCCCTAATGGTAAGCATTATTCTTCCTCATCAGAAATGATTGGAGGAGATATCTGTTCACCAAGAAAGTAATTTTCTATGGTCGTATTTGTTTTTTCCTTTTCTGGACATTTTCCCAGCCAGTTACTTGACTTCTGAGTTTCCTCTCTACACCGACCTCCTCTCCAGATCTGCCCAGCTAGCACTTGGGGGCTGAAATTCAAATGCTGCTTCCCAGTCTCAGGACTTTTGACTGGGGCGGGGCTGCTATTCAGTGTGAGATTAAGTTCAGTTGCTGCAGTGGGGGCAGGGCCACCACACTGGGCTCAGTTTCCTCAGGGAGTTTGTGTGTAGACCTTAAACAATGGATCAGAGCACCTGCCTGTTTGGGGAGACCCTGTATGGTGCTGCCTGTTTTGGGAGTCCCTGTCTGTTGCAGCCTCTACTGTTGACTCCCAAAGGGGCCTGGGTTATGGAGACACCTTGCTCCCCTCTCGAAAATTTAAAAGACAGCCTCACTGACCTTTGGCACCTGTGGGTGGAGCGACCTGTGCTGCTGCTGGAGATTCTGTCCCTGAAGCCTGCTCGGATCTGCTCCTCTCAGTGCCGTACGGCCAAGGCAGGACTGGGCTCTGCTCCAGGTCTGGTGTGCAATGGACCTTTCATGTCAGTTTTTCATTTCTCTTTGGAACAGAAATCTCCTCCTCTCCGTTGTTCTGTGGCTTCTGCTGTTCCAGAATTTGTTGGCAGTTTTTCTTTACAGGTATTTTAGGGGCTGTGTGTTAGGAGGTAGCATATGTGTATCTTTCTACTCTGCCATCTTGGCTCTGCCCACAAAAAAATAATTCTTTAAAGAGGAGAGTGGAGAAGATGGAAACTAATGATTTTTTGAAAAACCAAGAACTAAAACAAAACGAAAGGAATGAAAAATAGCAAAGAAATGTGAAATAACTCATTGACAAAACAATTGATTTTTAAAAATAAATACAGGAGAGGCAATTTAAAAATTATGGAAATACCTGAAAGCCGTGATAAAAGAAAAAGAGCCTAGACATCATCTTGCAAGAAAATATCAAGGAAAATAGCCCCAATATTCTAGAACTAGAGGGTAATGCTTTCATTCAAGGAGTCCACTGATTACCTCATGAAGTAGATGTCAAAAGGAAAACTGATAGGAAAGTTGTAGCCAAATTCTACAACTCCCTTATGAAGTAGAAAATACTGCAAGCAGGCGGAAAGAAACAATTTGAGTATTGTAGAAACATAATCAGAATAACAGAAGATCTCGCAGCTTATATATTAAGGGATCATAAGGCTTGGAACATGATTTTTCGGAAGTCAAAGGAACTATAATTAAAATCAAGGATCATGTCTCCAGAAAAACTGAGTGCTATAGTTCAGGGAAGAAACTGGCCATTCAATAAAACAGAATTTTCAACATTTTTAATGAAAAGACTGAAGCTGAATAGAAAATTTGACATTCAGACAAAAGGATCAAAATAAAGTAAAACAGGATGAAAAAATAAGCAGGAAGAAGAATTTAAAAGGGACTTACTAAAATAGAAGCGTTTACATTTGGACATGGAGAGATAGTATTTGTAACTCTTGCGACTTTTCTTAATATTGGGTTAGTTGGAGGGATTATCAACATTTAGACAGAGGACTCAGGGTGGACTGAATGTATAGTGATGATCTCCAAAAAATAACAAAATTCAGGGATAAGAGATATATATTAGGACAAGTAGAAAGGGAAAAATATAATAGTGTAAATAATCTCTTACATAAAAGAGCAAGATAAAGCTTTTTTCAGTGGAAGGAGGAAAAAGGTGGAGGTGAGAGTGAAAGAGTGAAACTTACTTTAATTGGATTTGAGTTAAGGAGAGAAGGTCTAGCATACTTAATTTGGCATGAAAATCTGTCTTACACTACAGAAAAGTAGGGAGTAAAGTATTAAAGTGGGGATAATAGAAGGGAAAGAAAATTGGAGGAAGGGGTAATTAGAAGGAAAAAAATCACAATCTCTTCCTCTTTTTAAAATTAATTTATTTGTTTTCAGTTATCTACAATCACTTCATTATGTCTTAGATTTTTTCCTGCTCTTTTCCTTTCCTTCCCTCCTCTCTCGCCACTCCCACCCCAAGATGGCAAGCAATCTTATGTAATTTTGACACAGACATTCTTATTAAATACATAATCACCTCAGTTATATTGCAAAGAATAATTAAAATGAATGGAAAAACATAAAACAAAGCAAATCAAAACAAAACATAACACAAGGGAAAATGGCTCTCGTCATTCTGTAATCCAATTCCATAGTTCTTTCCATGGATGTGGAAGGTGTTTTGACTCAAGATTCCATTGGGAATTTTTTAGGTCCTTGCATTGTTGTGGACTAAATCTACCAGAAAAATTTCTCACACACTGTAGTGGTTGACATGTAAAAAATTATCCTGATTCTGCTCCTTTCACTCAGCATCAGTTCATACAAGTCCTTCCAGGGTTCTATGAAGTCTTCCTGGTCATCATTTCTTATAGCACAATAGTATTACATTAAATTCATATACCACAACTTGTTCGGCCTTTCCCCAATTGAGGTATCACCTTGGCCATAAAAAAGAGAGTTGCCATAAATATTTTTGAACATATTGGATTGTATTCCATTTTTATTATCTCTTTTGGATGCCGTCCTACAAGGGATATGGCTGGGTCAATTGGTATGTACATTTGTGTAGCCCTTCACACACACTTCCAAATTGTTCTCCAGAATGGTTGGATCAGCTCACAGCTCCACCAACAATGGATTAGTGTTTCTTCTCTCCTACATCTTCTCCAACATTTATCATCTTTCTATTTTGTCTTGTTAGGCAATCTGAGAGATGTGATGCTATAACTCAGAGTTGTTTTGATTTGCATCTCTCTAATACATAGTGATTTTTTTTTGATTTTTTAAAATAAATTTATTTATTTAACTTTTTACATTCATTTTCACAAGATTTTGGGTTCCAAAATTTTCTCCCCATTTGTCCCCTCCCCCTTCCCCAATACACTGAACATTGTAATTACCCATACCACCAATCTGCTCTCTCTTCTTTCATCCCTCCCTTCCCTTACCCCATCTTCTCCTTGGCCTGTAGGGCCAGATAACTTTCTATTCCCCATTACCTGTATTTCTTATTTCCTAGTAGCAGGAACAGTATTCAACAGATGTTCCTAAAACTTTGAGTTCCAGCTTCTCCCCATTCCTCCTTCCCCCTTCCATTCCCTTTCGAAGGGCAGGCAACTCAATATTGGCCATATCTGAGCAGTTTTACAAATGACTTCCATAATAGTCGTGTTGTGTAAGACTAACTATATTTCCCTCCATCTTATCCTGCCCCCCATTGTTGCAATTCTGTCTTTTGATCTTGTCCCTACCCGAGTGTTGACTTCAAATTGCTCCCTCCTCCCATTGCCCTCCCTTCCATCATCCCCCCCTACCCTGCTTATCTCCTTCTCCCCCACTTTCCTGTGTTGTAAGATAAGTTTTCATACCAAAATGAGTGTGCATTTTATTCCTTTCTTTAGTCGAATGTGATGAGAGTAAACTTCATGTTTTTTTTTCTCAGCTCT
>CM053773.1:252488713-252511663 GCA_028658325.1 Potorous gilbertii
TGCCCTCTGGTTCTAGAATATCAGGGTAGTTTTCCTTGATAATTTCATGAAGGATGATGCCTAGGGTCTTTTTTTGATCCTGGCTTTCAGGTAGTCCCATAATTTTTAAATTGTCTCTCCTGGATCTATTTTCCAGGTCAGTTGTTTTTCCAATGAGATATTTCACATTCTCTTCCATTTTGTCCTTCTTTTGGTTTTGTTTTGTCATTTCTTGGTTTCTCAGAAAGTCATTAGGCTCCATCTGTTCCATTCTAATTTTGAGAGAACTATTTTCTTCAGTGAGCTTTTGCACCTCTTTTTCCACTTGGCTAATTATGCTTTTGAAAGCATTCTTCTCCTCATTGGCTTTTGGAACCTCTTTTGCCAATTGAGTTAGCTTATTTTTAAAGGTGTTATTTTCTTCAGTATTTTTTTGGGCCTCCTTTATTACGGTATTGACCCGTTTTTCATGCTTTTCTTGCATCTCTGTCATTTCTTTTCCTAGTTTTTCCTCCACCTGTCTAACTTGATTTTCAAAATCCTTTTTGAGCTCTTCCATGGCCTGAGCCCATGGGATACCTATTTCAGATGTTTGGGATACTGAGGCCTTGACTCCTATGTCTTTACCTGATAGTAAGCAGTTCTCTTCCTCGTCAGAGAGGAATGGAGGAATCGTCTTCTCAAGAAAATAACCTTCTATGGTCTTAGTTTTTTTCCCTTTTCTGGGCATTTTCCCAGCCAGTTACTTGACTTCTGAGAGTCCTCTCCACCTTGGACTAGGTCTACCCAGCTAGTGCTTGGGATCTGAGATTCAAATGCTGCTCCCCAGCCTCAGGGATTTTGGCGACAGGCCTGGCTGCTCTTCAGGGTAAGATTAAATCAGCTTCTCAGGTTGGGGCAGGGCCACCTCCCATGCTCAGTTCCCTCGGGATTTATGCAGAGACCTTTTGTAATGGAGCTGCTGCCTAGCTCCTGCCTGCTCTGGGAGCCTCTACTGCTGCTGCTGCCGCCGCCACCGCCTCCCGAGGGGGTCCCAGTCCCGGAGACAGCCCACTCCCCTCCAAGCCCGTCTCTGTCACTGACCTGTGCGTCTGTGGGTTGAGAGATCTTCGTGGCCGCTGAAGATTTTGTCCCTGAAGCCTGCTTGGATCTGCTCGCTCCTCTCGGTACCACGTGGCCGGCTGGGCCGGGGGAGGGCTCCGCTCCCATCCGGGGTGCAATGGAGCTTTGGGATCGCGTTTTCAGGGCTCTCTGGAGCAGAAATCTCCTTTGCTGTGTTGCTGCGTGGCTTCCACTGTTCCAGAATTTGTTGGGAGTTCTTTTTAGAGGAAATCCATGGGCTGTGGGTTCGGACCTAGCATAGGTGAGTCTTTCTACTCCGCCATCTTGGCTCCGCCCATCCATAGTGATTTAAGGCATTTTTTCATATCTCTAAAGGTAGTTTTAATTTCGTTCTCTGAAAACTTCCTGTTCATATACTTTGACCAACTGAGGAATGACTTGTATTCCTGTAAATTTGGCTCATTTCTCTATATATTTTAGAAATGAGACCTTCATCACTATCTCTAGTTGTAAAAATTCTTTACCAGTTACCTGCTTTCCTCTTAATCTTGGTTGCATTGAGTTTGTTTGTGCAAAACTTTTTCAATTTAATGTAATCAGAATTATCCATTTTGCACTTCCTAATATTCTCCTTCTCTTTTATGATCACAAATTTCTCCATTCTCCAAAAATCTGTCAAATACACTATTAGTTGCTCCCCTAATATTTTTTTTATAGTACCAATCTTTATATCTAAATCATGTATCCATTTGGGTTTTATTCTTGTGTACTGCATCAAGCATTTTCTGTGATCAATATCTACCACACTGCTTTCCAGTATTCCTAGCAATTTTTGTGAAAGAGA
The DNA here is from genome assembly GCA_028658325.1 of Potorous gilbertii. Taxonomy (NCBI): domain Eukaryota; kingdom Metazoa; phylum Chordata; class Mammalia; order Diprotodontia; family Potoroidae; genus Potorous; species Potorous gilbertii. The sequence goes on from CM053773.1 coordinate 252,490,599, forward strand.
GTGTTCTTATCCCAGAACGTGGGTTCCTTGGTTTTGTCAAACGCTAGATTGTTATATTCACTGACTACTGTGTCTTGAATACCTAATCTTTTCCACTAATATATCCCTGTATTTCCTAGGAAGTACCCAGTACTTTTGATGATTGATTGCTGCTTTTGAGTACATTTTGAGATGTGGTAGGGCTAGACCATCGTCTCTAGCGTTTCTTTTCATTAGTTCCCTTAATATTCTGAACCTTTTCTTCTTCCAGATGAATTTTGATATTATCTTTTGTAGGTCTAGGAAATAATTATTTGGTAGTTTAATTGATATGGCACTCAATAAGTAAACTAATTCAGGTGCAAGTGTCATTTTTTTTGTATATTAGTTCATCCTACACGTGGATAACTGATGTTTTTCCACTTACTTAGATCTGACTTCATTTGTGAGAAAAATATTTTGTAATTGTGTTCATATCGTCCCTGGGTTTGGTTGGGCTGGTAAACTCCTAGATATTTTATAGTGTGTACTGTAGTTTTTTATGTGATTTCTCTTTCTATCTCTTGTTGTTGGGCTTTGTTAGCAATACCTAGAAATGCAAATGATATAGGTGGGTTTATTTTCTAACCTGCAACTTTGCCAAAGTTTTTATTTTTTTTAATATTTCATGTAGTTGTTTCTTTGATTCTCTAGGATTCTCTAAGTATAACATCATATCACCTGCAAAAAGTGATAACTTAGTTTCTTCTTTGCCTATTCTAATTCCTCCAATAGCTTTTACTTCTCTTATTGCTAAAGTTAATTTTATAGTATATGGTATAACAGTGGTGATAATGGACATCCTTGTTTCAACTCTGATCCTATTGGAAATTCATCTAGCTTATCTCCATGGCATTTAATGCTTGCTGAAGGTTTTAGATAGATACTGCATATTGTTTTATGGAAAGTTCCATTTACTCCTGTGTTCTCCAGTGTTTTCAATAGGAATGGGAGTTGTAATTTTAAAAGTTTTTCTGCATCTATTGAGATAATCACGTGATTTCTGTCAGTTTTCCTTTAATATGATCAATAATTCTAAGACTTTTCCTGATATTGGACCAGCTCAGCATTGGTGACATAAATCCTACTTGATCATAATGTATTGTTCTCACCTTAAGTTTCTGTATTCCTTTCCTAATGTCTTATTTAAAATTTTTGCATCCATATTCATTAGAAAAATTGGTCTTTAATTTTCTTTCTTTGTTTTGTCTCTTTCTGGAGTAAGTATCAGAACCATATTTGTATCATAAAAAGAATTTGGTAGAACTCCTTCAACAGTTTTCTCATATTTTCTATGTAGTATTGGAATTATCTCTTCTTTAAATGTTTGATAGAGTTCATTTGCAAATCTCTCTGGACCTGGAGATTTTTTTCCTGGGGAGTTCATTGATGGCTTCTTCAATTTCTTTTTATGAGTTGGAGTTATTTAAGTTTTCAACTTCCTTTTCTCTTAATCTGGGCAATTTATATTTTTTTAAAATATTCATCCATCTCATTTAGATCATCAAATTTATGGATATAAATCACAATCTAATGCAGCACAGCAAAAATAATAAATATATCATTTTCAATATATGAAACAACAAAATTTACATGTAATGAAGTGTCATGGAAGGATAAACTAAAACTTAATTGGTAACTAAACAACCTAATCCTAAAGAATGAGTGGGGCAAACAACAAATCAGAAAAGGAACAGTTTCATCAAAGACAATGACAGTAATGAGGAAATATACCCATACTTATGGGATGAAGCCAAAACAGTTCTTAGGAGAAGTTCTACATGTCAAAACGCAACTTGAAATAAATAAAAAAAGAGATCAATGAAATAAATTAAACAGTGCAAGTAAAGAAGCTAGAACAATAAACATCCATAATTAAATGCTAAATCAGAAATTTTGAAAATCAAAGGAGAGATTAATCAAAGTGAATGTAGGAAAATAATTGCAGTAATAAATAGTGTGAAGAGCAGGTTTTATGAACCCCCAGGATCTTCCCCTCCCAGTTTGATTTTTTTTTTGACTAAAGTAACTTGAGTAACTTCCCTTGAGTAACTTAAAGAATGGGTGTATCTCACTCAGAGTAAGATTGTGTTAAGACATTGCATCCTGGGTCATCTCTAGTTGTCCTGACAAATATCAGGCCACTGGACTCAGATGACTCAGGAGAAGAAAATGAGGTTGGTGACCTTGCACATCCCTGCCTCATTCAAATCAATGTCAACTGCAAGTCATTTCATCATCTTGATGTCATGGTCCTGTTCGAGAGTGAAGGACAAAAAAAAGCAAATTAAAGCAACTCTGAGGTACTACCTCACAGCTATCCGACTGTGAATATGAAAGATTAAAAAAATACTAAATGTTAGAGATGTGATAAAATTGGAACACTAATACATTTTTGGTGGAGTTATGAAAAATCCAGCCTTTCTGGAGAACAATTTGGAACTATGCCCAAAGGGCTAAAAAACCGTTTGACCCAGCAGTAAGAAATTTGTTACCAAGTCTGTATCCCAAAGAGATCATAAAAAATGGAAAAGGACCTACATGTACACAAATGTTTATAGCAACTCCTTTTTTGGTGGCCAAGAACTAGAAGTTGAGGGGATGCCCATTAAGTGGGGGGATACCTTCAATAAGTTGTGATATATGAATATACCAGAATACTATAAGAAATGACGAACAATAGCCTAAAAACTGGAACGACTTGCATGAAATGAGGCTGAGCGAAGTGAGTGAAACCAGGAGAATATTATAATTAGTAACAGCAAAACTGTTCAGTAATCAACTATGATAGACTTAGCTCTTCCCAGCAATACAATGGTGTATTCCAAAGGACTCATGATGGAATAATACTATGTACCTCCAGAGAAAGAACTATGGAATCTGAATGCAGATCAAAGCACATACTCATTTCAATTTTTTGTTTTTTCTCATGATTTTCCCCTTTTGTTCTAATTCTTTCACCACATGACCAATGTGGAAATGTATTTAATATGATTATACATGCGAAAATTTGTGATATTGCTTGTTGTCTTTTGGAGGCATGATTGGATTGAGGGAAAGAGAAAGAAAAAATCAGAAATCAAGATCTTAAAAAGGAAATGTTGAAGACTATCTTTACATGAAATTGGCAATGAAATAAAATATTAAGAAGTGGAAAAAATTTGAAATATCGTACTTTGTGTCAAACACTGTGGCAGGAAATAAGTATATACCGTCAAAAATATTCATCCCTGGCCCTCAAAAAGCACACATTTACTTGAAGGGGAAAAAAACACATACAGTAATCTATGTTTTCTTTTTTGCTTTAATTTAACCCTAACCCTAATCCTAAATCTTTTTGATAAGTATTTTATTTGATTTTTTAAATAATTTATTTGTTTTCAGATTTTTGCAATCACTTCCATAAGTCAGATTTTTCTCACTCTCCCTTATTCCTCTCTTCCAGAGACAGCATCCAATCTTATATGGATTCTACACATACATTCTTTCTGACAACATTTTCATATTAGTCATGTTGCATAGAAGAATAAAAATGAATGGGAAAAAACCAATCCAAAACAAAACATAACAAAGGAGACAATATTCTGCTGCATTCGGTGATCCAATTCCACAATTATTTCTCTGAATGTGGATGATATTTTGTCTCACGTGTACTTTGGGAATGTTTTAGGTCCTTGCATTGCTGTGAAGGGCCAGGTCTACCAGAAACTGTCCTCGCACACTGTGGTTGACACTGTGTACAGTGTTCTCCTGATTCTGCTCCATTCACTCACCATCAGTTTATATAAGTCCTTCCACGACTCTGTGAAGTCTTCCTATTTATCATTTCTTATAGCATAATAGTATTCCATTAATTTCACAACCTGTTCAGCCATTCCTCAATTAACGGTCATCCCCTCAATTTCCAGTTCTTTGCCAGCACAAAGGGAAATGCTATAAATGTTATTGGATATGTGGGACCTTTTCCCATTTTTGTTATTTTTTTGGATGCAGTCATAGAAGTGATATTTCTGGGTCAGAAGGCATGCACATTTTTGCATCCCTTTGGTCATAGTTCCAAATTGCTCTCCAAAATGACTGGGTCAGCTCACAGCTCCACCAACAGTGAATTAGTGTTCTAACTCTCCCACATCTTTTCCAATATTTATCGTCTTCCTGTTTTGTCATGTTAGCCAATCTCTCAAATAAATACTGATATATAGTATTTTTATATGATTATAGATAATTTTAATGTATGCCTCTGAAACTGTCTGTTCATATGCTGTGGCCAGTTATTTTTCAGTTGGCCAACGACTTGTGTTTTTGTACATTTTACTCAGTTATCTCTCATAATAGAGGCAAGAAAGAGCTTTTTCAATGGAGAGGAAAAAGGGGAGATGAGAGTGAAAAAGTAAAGCTTACTCTCATCACATTTGGCTTAAGGAGGGAATAACACGCACCCGCAATTAACTAGGAAAATCTATCTTACACTACAGGAAATTAGGGGAGAAGTGGATAAGTGGGATGGGGTGATGATAGAAGAAAGGGCAAATGAAAGGAGGGAGTATCAGTTATAATCATTTTAGGGGAGGGTCAAGGTCTAATAAGAGAATAGAACAAATATGGGCAGGATAGGATGGAGGGAAATGTATTTGTTTTTTCACAATATAACTCTAATGGAAGTCTTTAGTAAAACTACACATATATAGCCTATCTTGAATTGCTTGTCTTCACAGTAGGGATGGGTGGGGAGGGAGGAAGGGAGAGAAATTGGAACTCAAAGTTTAAGAAGAAAATGTAGAGAATTGTTTTTTTGCATGCAGATGGGGAATAAGAAATAAAAGTAATGGACTATAGAAATCCATTTTGGCCTATAAGAAAAGAGAAAGATGGGTATGAGTTAAGGGACGAGTGTGATTGAAGTGAGAGTAGTTTGTGGGACAGGGTAATCAGAATGCACTTTTTTTGGCGTGGGAAATATGAGGGGAGAAAATTTGGAATTAAAAATTTTGTGGAAGTAAATTTTGAACACTAAAAATAAAGGAAGAAAAAAAAAAACAGAAACAAAAAAACCCAAAGAAATTAAAGAAAAAACAACTGGAAAACTGGAAATTCAGTTGATTTAAAAATTAATATATTTTAATTAAATATTGAAAAGTGTAATGTAATAAGAAATGTGAAAAATTCAGAGAAGTAAGGGTAGACATTTGTGAAGTGACATAGAGAAGGAAGACAACCAGGAAAAATGTATCATTCAATTAACGTAATATAAATAGACAGAACAAATTACGGATCATCAAACTAAAAACTATCTGATTATAACAGAGAATGAAGTTTATCAACATAGAAGAGAATTGTACCTCGTTCACATTTTTTTTTATCTGATGTGGCACACTGAATGTGAAATACTGATACCAAATTACCATACTCAGTTGATTTATTATTTAAATTTCCTGACTTGCTTTTTTTCCTCTCCTTGTTCTTTGTCAAAGGGATAGCCTAACCCTAACCCTAAACTGGAAGAAGGAAAGGATACACCAGGATAAACAAGTGGTGATAGATAGACGAATAGATAGATAAATATATGAAGAATTTAAGAAAATAACAAAATTGACTATGCTGGTTAAGTTATGATTCTTTCAAGAATATTCTATAAAATAATTTTAGGTAATAATTTCCTGTAAGCTGGACTATTTTTACATGTATAATTTGAAAGGTATAATTACAGCATAATGCAGAATGTGATCGATCAAATGGAATAAGAGACCCAGACTAAGGAAGACAAGGGAAATTAAGGTAGAATCTGGAACATAGAAGCAGACTACATTTTCTAGAAATGTAAAAAGGAAGCTTGATGATAGTCACTTTGTGAGACATGTAAGATGACATTCTAAAGATTCTATATGTAGCCAGGGACACTCGAGGACAAAGCAAACAGTCCCTTTGACTCGCATTAAAATGTCTTCATTAGAATGGAATTTCAAGACCAGACAGTGAAAACATAAGAAAAGTCTTAGCACAAGCAACTTCCACAAACAATATGCTACCACAGTCCATTTCTTTGCAAAGTTTGGAGGTTATGTGCTTAGAATAGTAAATATACTTTCAGATGTAGGTCAAAATTTTGTTCATTCATCTATTCATTTATGTATTTTGCTGAACTGTTTTATGTAAGTATGGATACAGATGTAGATATATAGATAATTTAGACATGCATGAATCTATACACACATACATACTCATATGTACATGTGCACATAAAGCTACAGTGTACATATATACACTTATGCGTGTATAGGTTTGTGTGCTTATATACCCATATTAACCTGTATAGAGTTATATCTATACTGTACATGTGTGCACATATATATTTGTATACCTATAACTATATAATCTATATCTATGGCTAACTATATCTATCTAATTTTGATCCGAAAATATTGCAATATGAATAGGGAAGAGGACGGAATATATTCAGAAATGAAATTGTTATAAAATGATAAGGCAAACTGGCAGAAAGGCCCAATGTTTCATAATAAAGTTTTAAAAATGAGATTTTATTGGAATTGTATCTTGAAAGCTAAAAAAAATCATAAAAATAAGTTTACTCCATATTGACAAATTTTATGATAACTACAATGCTATGTTAATTCTGAAAAAGACAAAAATAAAGCTAGCACTAGTGAAGGTATTTTAAAAAATAGTATGCTTTATTACAGCAAAATGATGCCTTAATATCCTCTTATATTAACACTTTTTGTGTTTACTTTCATAAAATGTTATTTACTACATTGATAAATCCTTAACAATAGTATTTTTGATACTATTTCAATTGTGTATGACTTTTCTCACATATGTGCAATTTGGGATTACATATGGAAGTGTTATGATTCATATATTAGAGAAAACTGATGAAATTAGAGGAAGTTAGAGAGGAAATTGATGAACAGGGAGGTAAAGACCCTTAAATGCTCAGAATCACACAAAGGGAAAATGAATAAGCATTTTCAGAGTATTTGCTTTGTGCCAGGCACTGTGTTAAATACTTTACAAAGATAATCTTATTTGATCCTCACAATAACCCTAGGAGTTAGGCACTCTTCAATTCCTATTTTACAGATGAAGAAACCGAGACTGACATGGTTGAGAAACTTAACCAAATTTACATAGTCAGTAAGTGTCTGATGCCATATTTGAATTCAGGTTGTCTTGATTGCTTCTCTGAGATGCCACTGAAGGACCAAACCAATCATAAAGTTTATTGTACATATCCACAAGTCAAGAGGGGACTGACCACTTAGTCCTGTAATCCCAGCACTCTTTCCATTGTGATAACAACCCATTAACATTTGTTTAGAGCACAAGACCTGGCATCAGAAGACCATGGTTCTCATTAAAAAGCAAAAAGTCGTATGGGACAGGAACTATTCCCATTAGATATACAGTAACACACTTCTATGACTTCTCAAGTAAAAGTTTGTTTTTCTGAAGATTAGTGTTTCTTTAACCAGTGCAAGTTTTAATTCTTATATGACTGACATCCAAGTCGAGAAAGATGACTGGAGATAGATTTCAAAAGTATATTAATCAAAGAAAGAAGCAATGGAGTAGTTTTATTCCACACAAGCAGGTAAGCATGAACTAAGCTATATGCTTTGATTCTTTGATTCATGAGATGTTTTGTGTGAATGTCTAATCTGTCCAAGTAACTAGAAACAGTATGACACTGGGATAGAGAGCTGATTGAGGAAACATGACACATACTGGCTATGTGACTTTGAGTAGCTCATCTCATTTGTCCATCATTTAAGTAGTCGTCTACGACTATAAATTGTTGGAGAGAGGTGGTTTGCTTGTTTTCTTTTTGTTGTTTTCTAAGCAATCAAAATTTCAGGTAATATATTTGGTCTTACAATCACAGAACTAATTAGCAAAATGCATTAATGTTTGTTTGACTGACTTTGACAATAGAGGCTCAAATCCATCCTTACAATTTCCATAGGTGGTCCAATCTCCTGGATTACGTTGAAGGTGAGGAGTACAGCTTTGCATTTGATCTGTAATTAAAGAATTTCTCTCTGTCTTTTCATGCTGTTTCTGACATTCCTTCCCAAGTGTCCTTCACGTATCCAAATAATTTGCTTTGTTTTGCTTAATTCTAGAAATTTAATTTTTGTGGGATTATAAATTACAAAGAGAGAGCAAATTTTCATTGGCAGACCGAATTTCTTCATCTGGAAATTGTTTCTAAATCACTAATCCAGTGTCTATGACTAAAACATCTTTAAGTTCCCTTGAAATAAAAATCTTACGATATTGATTCAAGAATTAAGATTCAACAAAGAGAATGTTATTTTACATCAAGCCATGAAAAAATACACTGAACATTAAAATACCATCATTTTAGATATTTGTATTTTTCTTTGTTTACATTTTAACTCATATTATATTATATAAGAATATGTCTAGAGAAGAATTTTAAAAAGTAATTTTTAGTAAAGGGAACACAAAGGATTTTTTTTCTCTAACTAGTCCTAATAAGAAAAGTTACATCACTGAATGTAATAAAATCTCTTAAAAATGCTGAGAGATATGAACAACAAATAGACTTTTAAAATGTTTTATGGTATCTAATTTAATTATATTTTTAAGTAGAGGAATTTTTGTTTTGTTTATACTTTTTAATGACAATTACTTGTTTCCATTCTTCTACCTATTGTCCTTTAACATCAGACATTTAAAGTGTTAAGAATTTATGGTGAATATCCAGATCTACATTTCCTTTTCTCGTTCTCTAGTCAAATGATCCCCAAACTTTTGGGCTCTTTCCGGATTCTCCTCTTCTCCTCAATGGTACAACAGATAGAGAAGAGGACATGCAAATCACTCCAAGAAAGCTCAAATTGTAGAGATATGTCCCTAAAATCCTCAGTAAACCTAGTGAGGTCTTCGGAATATCTCCCCAGCTTCTCTGTGACCAGAATGAGGTCTGAAATGGAGAATGGGGCATGCACTCTCATTGTTCCACTAGAGGCAGGCACTTTCCTCTGGGGAAAAATTCTTGAAGAGGCTGTGAATTTAGAGGTTTGGTTAGAGAGATAGGAAGTCCCACTTTTTATGAGAGAGGGGCTGAGGAATTCTGGCTGAAATAGATTAGGCTGCAAGACTGAGGGATCAGGCTGACAAGGGGAACTATCAGCTGGCACCTGAGGAGGGGAAGCAGTCAGAGGGGAGATGCTCCAGAGACTATTGTGGGAGTGGGGCCTCAGGCCTGAGTGGCCTCGGGGGAGGTGCTGCAAACATAGGCACCTCAACAAGAACAATGGCTTCGGCCTAGGGAGAGGAGGGTGCTGAATCCCTAGGGGCTATAAGAAGGGTGTTATCCAAAATGTGAGGTTGACCCCCAGTACCCCTTTGAGGAGCAACTCGAGGTATGAGCATCTTACAATCTTTCCTGAGAACAGCATTCTGAGACAGCTCAACAAAGGTCATTACATAGGAAATTTGTATTCATTTTCCTTCTCTGAGACAGTATAATTTTAACTGCAAAAGAATATAAATTTTTAACGTCCCCAAAATAGGCCATGCTTTGTGGCCCTCTAGGTGGTACTGAGGCCAAACAGTGTTACAAAAGAACACGAGCTTTTCATTTTTAAGTTCTTTAGAGAAACTCAATTTTTTCTCAATTTTGTAAAAGACAAACCAAAGGCAACCATTTGGGAATAGCAAAGGAGTGACATATTTTAGGTATGGGGGCTGGAAGTCCCTTCCTCCATGAAGTAAGGTTTGGGAGTAAGTCTCAAAAAACAAGCATAACAAACCAAAACAAAACAACCACAAAAGGATATCTTGAAGTTTTTCCAATTCCCTATCACCAAAAGTATTGAAAGAATTTGAAACACACTACAAAATAGGGCCTCTGTCCCTGTCCTCCATGACTGAGGAAGTGCACTAGTTTCATAACTTCTAACATAGCCACTGGACAGAAAATCTGTACCAGACATTCTCGTAGCTGCCTAACCTAACAGAACTTGACAGATCAGGCCCGAAAAGCATTTCCAAGGTACCTAGAGAGGGAGAAGGGAATGAGGAGAGGGGGAGGCTTACATACCTTCCAGTAGTACCTAGAGAAGAACTTGAGATTAGTAGTGCTTCCTGGTCAGGGAACCATTTGTTGAGGTTCAGGATGCTGGGGACCCCCGAAATACTACACGTCGGGTCCTGCTAAATGAATTTGACTCGACTTCTTCTAGCCAAAGTAAAAAAAAAAGTGTATTAAAGATTTTCCATATTGGGTTGACTCTTAAGGTGCCTAAGTAACGTGACGCTTGCATTGACAGGAGGGTCAGTTAGAATCTCAGCTAGACAGAGTCTGAGCTGGATTGAATCTGAACCTATATATTCTATTGATTGATCAATTTAGTCAAGACTTTGCATATAAAGCTTTATTTGGTAATTTTACATTAACAGTATCAAGTACTTGTCAATGAATGTGTCTGTACATTTATTTTTGTTTAGGCAATAAAGTCAAATTGTTTATGATTATTGAGGAAACATGTCAATTTCACTTGGATAAATATTGAATTAAGATATCTATTTCTATCATCTTTCTCTACATAAACACAAATGCGAACAGATGTATACACCCACGTAAGTGTATAATATGTAGATCTATACCTATCTGTTGATATATTTATATTATATATAAATAATTATAAATGGAAATGTTTCCATATAGCTATTTGTATATTTTACATATAAAGATATTTACAAAATATAGAGGAAAGACAAGTTATTAGCTGTGTATATGTATTTAAATAAATATATCATGTATTATATTAAACAAATATCCATTTAAATATAGATGATAACTAGATAGCTTTACTTATATCATGGTAAAATATATATATTAGTGTAGATGCAGAAAGAGAAAATCATAGATAATATATAGAGATAGAAATCAGATAGAGAAGGAAAGAAGGAGAGGTAAGGTCATAGTAGTCACAAATATATTCTTGAGTGAATAATAGAAGTGATAGTTTTTAGTTAACCTTAGACTATTGGATACTGTATGTGGCATGATAGATTTGTCTAGCGCTCAGCACATATGATATAGAAAGTCTAAAGAATATGATAATAGACTATAATATACTCACCAAGACATGTTTTTTGAATAGAGGATATTCCAGTTGGAAAGATCTTGTAACACTGAATATCAAATGTTATAACTGAAACTTAGCTTAGAGAACATTCTATTGAACATCTTTAATTTTAAAAAGAAGAAATCGAAGTCCACAGACTTTAAATGACTATTCTCTGTTTCCACAGATGGAATACACAGAAAGAATGGCAAAGGCAAATTCCACTAATGTGATAGGATTTATTCTCCTTGGATTTTCGGATGACCCCAACCTACAAGGGTTTCTGTTTGGGATTTTCTTAATCTTCTATGTCATCATTCTTATAGGAAATGGAATCATCATTATCATAACCAAGACTGATTCAGCTCTCCAAACACCAATGTATTTTTTTCCTTGGGAACTTTTCCTTTTTGGAAATTTGTTACACCTCATTCACCCTTCCCAAAATGCTGATGGTTCTTTGTACCAAGAATAGATATATTTCCTTCCTGGAATGTGCTGTCCAACTTTGTTTTTTTCTTATTTTTGGAATCACTGAGTGTTTTCTCTTGACTGTCATGGCTTATGACCGTTATTTGGCCATTTGCAAGCCTCTCTACTATCCTCTCATCATGAACCAAAAAGTTTGCATCTTCTTGGTGATTTCCCCTTGTATTGGTTCAATTCCTGGTCAGATAGGGCAGACGTATTAAATTTTTTCTCTTCCCTTCTGTGGTTCTAATAAACTCAATAATGCTTTCTGCGACATCACTCCCGTACTGGAGGTGGCTTGTGGAGATATCTCTGTGAATGAGTCTGCCATCTACGCTGGTACTGTGTTCTTTGCCATGATTCCCTTTCTATTGATACTTACATCTTACATCAAAATCATCACCAGCATCCTGAAATTACAATCAGTCAAGGGGAGGCATAAAGTCTTCTCCACTTGTTCCTCCCATCTCTTAACAGTTACATTGTTCTTTGGGTCTGTTATTATTATGTATTTGCGACCCAAGTCCAGCCATTTAGCAGGAACAAATAAAGTGCTTTCTCTTTTCTACAATATGGGGACCCCAATGTTTAACCCCCTGATATACAGTCTGAGGAATAGGGATGTCATTGTAGCAATGAAAGAATTTCTACCTACTTAATCTTGTGAAACAAACACCTAAATTTAATGGAGATTCTTCCACTTAATTTCCATTTAAATAGGACTACTTTCAGTTCTTTCTCTTATTTTTGTAATTTTTTTTCATTTCCAGCTAATAATCTCTAATTATGAAATATTTGATTCCTATTTCCAGAGTTGGCACTTGTGTCTACATACAATCAAAAGGAAAATTCCATCCATCTTTGGTACTTACCTATAAAAATACTATCTGTCTTTTCGAAGAAAAAATTCAAGCTAAGATTATCATTTTAATAATTTAGATGATATCATGTACAATGTGCATGTAGTCAAGTTAATTATTGATTACTAAATGCTAGGCATTGTACTACACTCTAGCGATGCAAAGGAATGTCAAAAGACAGTGCATTCTAACAAAGAGCTCAGAGGTTAACTAAAACATTCTCTTATGTGATGTCGTATAATTATACTAGACAAATATACTAGAAACATCATTATTATCAGCCACAATTAACTCATTTTCTATTTTATATAAAAGGTCATTCTTTGAAATTTCCCTTTTTTTTCTTCTTATCCTCATCTCACATCATTGAGACATTTTTTGACATCCAGACCACCTGTGGCCTTCTCCCCTCCCAGCCCCCAGATTCAGTCTTCCCAGGGAGTTTCACTAAGGCCCCAGGCACAGGCTTTAAGCCTTTGATTTCTCTTTTTACCTCCAGGTATTCTCAGACCAAGCCTCAAATGATCAGTTTCTGCTTTCCATCCACACTCCTCTGGTCTGTACCTAGAACTTCTCCTGCAAGTTTAGAGTTGCTCTTTCTAGACTTCAGAAAACTTAATAACACTGCCTAACATCAAAGTTGGAAGTTGAGTCAGGACCATGAACGAATAAATCATCTCCTTTCCTCAATGGACTTCTCTCTAGGCAATAATCATATTCTTTAACACAACCCTCATTGACTAGTAAAATTAGAATTCATAATACTCTTGTCCATGCTGTATTTTTTACCCCATGCTCTCACAATGCAATATAGGTAACCCATTCCACATTGGTTGCTCCCTCACTTCCCCTTGCCCCTGCTTTCCTACCTCCTAGTTGTGTGTTTTCTCTCACTATTAGATTGTAAGCAATTTAAGGGTAAGTACTATATTTGCTGATTATGTCTCCAGTGCACATTACAGGGCCTGGTACATAGTAGGTGCATAATAAATGTTTATTTGATTGTAGCATTTTTTGTTTTGACTGAAGCAGCTAGATGGGACAGTAGATAGAATTCTAAGTCTAGAGTCAGGAAGATGTAAGTTCAAATCTGGCCTAAGATATTTACTAGTTATGGGCTAGCCATGTTGTTCTAATGTAAAATGTATGCTTGCCAAAGAGACTATTTTATGGATAACTTGCATGGAGTGGGTGATCACATGGTGGCCAGAATAAATGATACAAGAACACTCTCAAGAACTTTGTATTTGCTTGAGCAACACGGGAGACACAGGGACAACACTGCTCAGCATGGCGTGCCCATAAGAAAAAGTGCTGTGCTCTTTGATGAAAGCAGAACTGAGACAGCACAAAGTAAATGCAGGATGTGCAGATTTGAAATAGCCACCTCAAATATTCATATGAACTATCTATGTCCAACCTGTGGTAGAGCATTCGGAGGTAGTATTGGTCTAATTAGCCACAGTGGGACACACTGAAATTTCATTTTACAATGGCAGTGTCGTTTTGGTCCTCTTTGAAAATGAAGGACAAAAGCCAAGCAACCAATGAATGTCATCAAGTAACACACCCTTTGTCTCAATTTACTCATCTATAAAATGAAATTAATAGTAGGAACTACTTTGAAGATTTTTTGTGAAAGTAAAATGAGATAGTATTTATCAAGTGCTTTGGAAACCATAAAGTGTTATATAAAATTTAGTTATTATTACTACTCTTTTAAGAAAAATATATATAAATACATCTGAGCAATATGTTAAAACCTGATTATAACGTTTCAGAACATAGAAGAACCTTGAACATCAATATGCAAAGATACTTCTATAATGAAAAAAAGCCCAATTTCAAGATATTCTCTAGATTCACACACTTAACTCTTTTGTGTTCCCACCAGTGCATTTGGTTTTAATGGTTTGTTTTTTTTTTTACTTCGTTTCCATAAAGGATTAATGAAATCATGGGCTCATATCTTGACTCACTTGTCAACTGAATTCAAGTGAGGCAGAGTTGCACAAGGTTTCCAACCTCTTTCTCTCTTCCAGAGTCTTTGAAGTCCACTTGCAGGACAAAAGTCAGAACAACTGGCAATAACCTTGGATGCAGTGGATGATTGGTGTTAATAGTCATAAAGACAATATAGGTCAAAGCAGATGTGCTTTTTGAAGGGTCATAAAAAGAAAAACGGAAACAGAAAACTCTATGTGGTGTATAATCTGTCTTAGAGTCCCACTGTACCAATGAGAAGAGTGGACACAGGTAAAGAATACAAGAGACCCACACTGAGAGAGTACGCATGGTCAAAGCAGCCAAGTGAGCACACGGTACATCGTCAGGCCTGAAAAAAGAAGCACTTAGTACATTGGGGAACCATTCACCAAAACTAAGGTTTCAGGCAAAAGCTTTAGAAAAATGTTTTAGACATAGATGCAAGTGGGACAATAATCAAGACAATCATAAAGGACAAAAAAAAATGTTTAGCCAAAAATATTTTAAAACGTTTAACTAAACACACGAAACAAAATATTGTTATAGATTGTAAGTATGTTGAATATATTTTTTAAATATAGGAAGGAAATAATGAAAATAATCATTTTTTATGAAATTAAATGATATAGCTAGAATTATCAAAACTAGCAGGTACGGATTTAAAATGGTTAAAAAAAAAGTGAGAATAGGAGAATATGCTGTTATCAAGACCTAATATTAAATGCATTCATCAACCTATTGGACGATAAAATATGTAATACAAACAACACTTTGTAAGACTTTGTGAGACTTGAGTTTTTGAAAAGTAAAAATAATTTGATAGAAAACGAGTTTATATCTCCATCACGTACTATAATTAATTTCAAATGAGTAAATAAAACCCAAATAAAAATCTCGATATATTTTAATACATAATAAAAGCTACACCCTTAATAACTGTAAGTAAGATAAGAATCTATGACTATTGAAGGGTAAATGTAATTACAAATGGGTAAAATTGGAGCCACTGATTTTATACAAGTGAAAAAAGTTTTACACAAACAGAACAAATTTCCTTCATTAAGAAGGAAAAAATGGAATTTGGATAAATAACGTACCAAATATCATTGTTAAAAACGTCACTTTGAAAGTCTAAAAGAAATTGACATAGACTTATAAGAATAAGAATCATTTATTAATAGACAAGTTGTCAAATGATGTGAATAATTTTAAAGGCTGTAAGTAAACTAAAAAAAAAATCAGTTGAAAAAAATAAAAAATCTGGGACAATACGCAAAGCACATTTTAAACAAATCCAAAATACTACCCTTTAAATTGGCAAATATGGTAAAAGGACAAACATATTTACAGAATTTAGGAGAAGACAGGCACACTCTTGGTGGATCCAGGAATTGGTACAAATATTCCTGAATTATTTGTAATACAATTTTTATATGGTTTATATTCTTTGAATCAACAAGTCCAGCAATCACTATTTGGAGGTTAATGACAGACATAGGTTCCATTCAACAATGTTTTCATAATAACTCTATTTGAAATAGAACTAAAAAAAATGTTTTAAACAGTGTGCCCAATGCAGGGAATGGCTATATTGACTGAATAGAATTCAACACCATGAATGTCAAATTTAAAGATTTCAGAGAAATATAGAAATATTTCTAAACTAAATATAGTGGAAAGCATGGTAGGGGTAGGGTCAGAAAATTTCATTTCAACGCTTGTGTGACCGTAGGTAAATCTTTGTATTCCTCTTGCTCTCACTTCCAATCCTTTGGAATATTAAATGATTAGAGTAGACAATATCTAAGGTACTTTCTCAGTATCTAATTATACACCTTTGAGCCTGTGTCACATAGATAAGTAACAACAATACATAAATATAAATGCATACATATATATGAACACACATATATTTGCATGCTTGTGTGTGTGAAAATATTTTGTGTATATATGTGTGTCCATATATACATACAGAGTCATATGGAAATACATACAGTGATATATTTAACCTGCATATATACAATGTATGTGCTATATACCTAGTTAGTTACATATTCATGTATAGTTTTATACATATAACTATGTACATATGTCTGTACTATATATATATATATATATATATATGCAATATATAAAATATAGAAAACAGTCAAAATTTCTCTTAAAAACTTTGAAACTGATTGTGTGATATGGGAGATGAGTCCACTCAGCCCATCCTTCCCCTATCGGAAAAGGTGCTTTGCTCTATGAGCATAGCAAAATTGAAGTAGCTGAAAAGAAACATCAGATGGACAAATGTAGAGACCCATCTCAAATGTTTATATTGACTATTTGTGCCTGAAACATGTAAGAACATTCTGAATTCATATTCGTCGGTTCAATCCAGACAAACTGAAACTTGACTAGCATAGTGATGTCATTTTTGTCCTCTTCAAGAATAAAGGAAAAGAACTAAACGATCAATGAATATAGGTATATGTATATATGTGTATGTGTGCATACGTGTATGTGTGTATATTTGTATATGTGTGTGACACGTGTAAAATGGCTGCTTCAATGAAACTAAAGTTATAATAAAATGACAAAACTTCTCAGATCAGTAATGAGAAGGAAATTAAAAGACTTATCCTTAAATAAAGACTAGTGTCTAAAAAAAATATCAAACACTATTTTCCATACAGAGAAATGCTGCAAAGAAAACACCATTTGGTCGAAGGTATTCTAGCTTATCAATTCTAAGAGTTGACCTAAATAATTCAATCTAGCATCACTAATTTGTTAGTGTTTGTTGTTAGTCATTTTTCAATTTTATCGGACTCTTTTCATGATCCCATTTAGAATTTTCTTTGCAAAGATACTAGAGCAATTTGTCATGGATTTCTCTAGTTCATGTTACATATGAGTAAACTGAGGTGCACAAAATCAAGTGATTTGCTCTAATGGCAAGCAAATTAGGATCTTTTGTTTTTGTTTCAGTGTAATCAAGTGCCTCTAATAGAACCTTGCCTTTATCAACCAAGAGTCTTTACTAGTAGTAAAATACAGAAACAAGGGTTTCTGTAACTAACAATAGTGCACATATTTGTATTGTTAATGATATTAACGCGATTAAAGATCTTCCCCACCCATTTATGGGCCTGGGAAGATTTGTAGGAAGACCACACCTTTTGTTAATGAGGCACTGGCTGTCAATGGTTGTGATGCTCTCTTGCTCTGAAAAGTGTATAAAGACGCTGAGGTTTGGTTTTACTTTGGGGATCAATTTTTGGAAGCAACTTTGTATGCCAGATAAGACTCTGCAAAGCTGCTAAGCCCTTTCCTCCCAGGATTGTTGTAAGGATCAAATAAGATGACAATTGGAAAGCGTTTAGCCAGTGCCTCGCACCTAAGAAGTGCTATATGTTATCTCAATGAGCCAAGCTTTTCTGGATGTTAGAAGAAAAGAAATCCAATAAAAAATTCACATTAAGGTATTACTGACTGACAGAAATCAATGTTAATTTTTGCTTTGAATATTAAGAGAGTGTAATTAGAGATGAATAATTAGAGAAATATAGAGATTTCTAGAATTACAAGCCAGGAGTTTCTTGGATTTTATGACATCTAATTCACTGAGGGGAATGTAAGCCCTGTGATGCTTATTACTTATGTGGACATCAGCAATTTACTTAACTTTTAAGCCTCATTTATAAATTATCAGTTGAAGACAATAATGACCACACTTCTTCAAACATAGCAAAATTGAGAGGTCAAGATGAGAAGAAAAACTATGCAAAATATGATAAAACTGGATAAAGCAAGTCAAATGTAAAGTTATCTTCATGGGTTGGGTTTCTGATTTAAATACTTCAGGGATCTCTTACATGTAGAAGTCATCACTTCTCTGCTGTTTAGTTTTGAGAATTGTAGAATTGCTTAGAGCATTAAAAGAATAAGTGATTGGCCCCAATTCTCAAAGACAAGACATTTTAGAAACAGGATTTTAAGCCAGGTCTTCCTTACTCAGAGACAAACTTTCTACGCATCATACCGTACTGCATTTTAAATTATTATTAATCATTAAACCCAATGGAATGAGGCTTCATAGATGAAACTGAATCATCAGTCATTGATGATTTTTTGGGAGTAGCAGATTTTACCCTCCCTTTCGTATTTGAAGACAATCTAACTCCTTTGTTAGTAATCTTTTATTGCTCTTCTACTGTGTAGAGGATGCAGAAGAAAGTAGAGAAGGAGCTTTTAACACACAATCCCTGTTTTCAGGTTTAAAAGGTAGATGGAAACCCAGGACACAGACATATATGTATGTATTTGTGCCTACACATTAATGTTTGTATATATGCATGCATGTTTATACGGATATGTGTGTATATGCATACACACAGATATTTGTGCTGACATATATTAATATAAACAAGTATATCTATATCTACCTAGTTATAACTATATTTACATTTATCTGTATCTATCTATCATCATCACGCATTATGGGCAGTTAGGCGGTGCAGTGGACAGAACACTGGGCCTGGAATTCAGAACACTCACTTCATGTACTCATACCTGACCACAGACACTTAATAGCTGTGTGACCCTGGTCGAGGTGTTTAACCATGTTAATCTCAGTCCCTCACATGTAAAATGATCTGGAGAAGGAAATGTTAAAAACTCTAATAGATTTTCCAAAAAAACCTCAAATAGGTTAATTAAGAAAAAGACAAGACCTTGCAATATAAATTATTTTTATTGTTAGAGTATTTATATTATTTATATGTAGCATATTATTATAATTAGTCATATATAATATAATTATATGTATATATACATATATATTATTATTTATAAACTATTTATTTTAAAATTTGTATTTTGAAAAGAGGTCAAGAATCTTCACGTCCTTCTCCAGTTTTCTCATAGAAATCCGTTTCCAGTTTTTTCTCCTCCGTTCCTTATTAACTTTCATTTCATCCAATCAATAAATCAATACACATTTTAAGTGGTGTCTTATTGTCAGTCACAGTATTAAATATTGGAGATATAAAAAGGAGTAAAAGGGAGTCAGTGCCCTCAAGAAACTTATAATTGAAGAAGACTACTCAAATCCAAGTAATAGTATTCTGCACCTACAGAAAAAAGTCTAATATTTTTAAATGTCTGCAGATAGTTATTTTACTCTATCTTTAAAGCTCTATTCTTTTATTTATTCATTTATTTATTTATAATATAAATTTATTTATCTAACTTCTTACATTCATTTTCACAAAATTTTGGCTTCCAAATTTTCTCCCCATTTATCCCCTCTCCCCACCCCAGTACACTGAGCATTCTAATTTCCCCTATCACCAATCTGCCCTCTCTTCTATCATCCCTCCCTTCTCTTGTCCCCATCTTCTCTTTTGTCCTGTAGGGCCAGATAACTTTCTATTCCCCATTACCTGTATTTCTTGTTTCCTAGCAGCAAGAACAATACTCAACAGTTGTTCCTAAAACTTTGAGTTCCAACTTCTCCCCATCTCTCCCTCCCCACCCATTCCCCGTGGGAAGGCAGGCAATTCAATATAGGTCATATCAGTGTAGTTTTGCAAATGACTTCCATAATAGTCATGTTGTGTAAGACTAACTATATTTCCCTCCATCCTATCCTGTCCCCATTGTTTCTATTTTCTCTTTTGAACCTGTCCCTCCCCAAGAGTGTTGACTTCAAATTTCTCCCTCCTCCCATAGCTCTCCCTTCCATCATCTCCCCTACCCTGCTTATCTCCTTCTCCCCCACTTTCCTGTATTGTAGAATAGGTTTTCATACCAAAATGAGTGTGCATTTTATTCTTTCCTTTAGTCGAATGTGAAGAGAGTAAACTTCATGTTTTTTTTCAGCTCTACTCTTTTCCCCTCCACTAAAATGTACCCTGCTTGCCACTTCTATGAGAGATAATTTACACCATTCCATTTCACCCTCTCTCCTCCCACTACATTTCTCTCTCACCGTTTACCTTGATTTCTTTTAAGATATGATCCCACCCTATTCAATTAACTCTGTGCTGTGTGTGTGTGTGTGTGTAATCCCACCAACTACCCAGATACTGAAAAGTTACAACAGTTACAAATATTGTCTTTCCATGTAGGAATGCAAACAGTTCAACTTTGGTCAGTCCCTTATGACTTCTCTTTACTGTTTGCTTTTTCATGCTTCTTCTCATTCTTGTGTTTGAAAGTCAAATTTTCTGTTCAGATCTGGTCTTGTCATCAAGAATGCTTGAAAGTCCTCAATTTCATTGAAAGATCAGTTTTTCCTCAGAAGTATTATACTCAGTTTT
Organism: Potorous gilbertii; assembly: GCA_028658325.1. Classification (NCBI taxonomy): domain Eukaryota; kingdom Metazoa; phylum Chordata; class Mammalia; order Diprotodontia; family Potoroidae; genus Potorous; species Potorous gilbertii. The sequence goes on from CM053773.1 coordinate 252,511,365, forward strand.
GCTGGGTCGGCGATTCTTGGTTTTAGTCCTAGTTCCTTTGACTTCTGGAATATCCCATTCCACCCCCTTCGATCAATTAATGTAGAAGCTGCTAGATCTTGTATTATCCTGATTGTATTTCCACAATACTGGAATTGTTTCTTTCTAGCTGCTTGCAATATTTTCTGCTTGACATGGGAATTTTGGAATTTGGCCACAATTTTCCTAGGAGTTTCTCTTTTTGGATCTCTTTCAGGCAGTGATTGGTGGATTCCTTGAATACCTTATTTTGCCCTCTGGTTCTAGAATACCAGGGCAAT
>CM053773.1:252512163-252538825 GCA_028658325.1 Potorous gilbertii
ATTCTTTTGGTTTTGTTTTGTGATTTTTTGGTTTCTCAGAAAGTCATTAGCTTCCATCTATTAATTTCTCATTTTAAGAGAACTATTTTCTTAAGTGAGCTTTTGAACCTCTTATTCCACTTGGCTAATTCTGCTTTTGAAAGCATTCTTCTTCTCATTGGCTTTTTGACCCTCTTTTGCCAATTGAGTTAGCCTATTTTTCAAGGTGTTATTTTCTTCAGCATTTTTTTGGGTCTCCTTTAGCAGGATATTGACCCGTTGTTCATGCTTTTCTTGCATCTTTCTCATTTTTCTTCCCAGTTTTTCCTCCACCTGTCTAACTTGATTTTCAAAATCATTTTTGAGCTCTTCCATGGCCTGTGCTCAATGGGTATCTATTTCAGATGTTTGTGATACAGAAGCTTTGACTTCTATGTCTTTACCTGATGGTAAGCATTGTTCTTCCTCATCAGAGAGGAAGGGTGGAAACATCTGCTCACCAAGAAAGTAATCTTCTATGGTCTTATTTTTTTTCGCCTTTTCTGGGCATTTTCCCAGCCAGTTACTTGACTTCTGAGATTCTTCTCCATGCCCACCTAGACCCGCGCAGCTAGTTCTTGGGGTCTGAGGTTCAAATGCTGCTCCCCAGCGTTAGGGCTTTCGGCGGCAAACCTATCTGCTATTCAATGACAGCTTATGTTCTGGCGCTCAGGTGGGGGCACGGCCGCCTCCCAGGCTCAGTTCCCTCAGGGGGTTTATGCAGAGACCTTCTGCAATGGACCCCTGCTACTGCCTGCTCCGCGAGCCTCTGGCCGCCCACTGCCTCTGCTGCTGCTTCCCGAGGGGGCCCGAGTCATGGAGACACTCCGCTACCCTCTCAGCCTGTCCAGACGTCTTTCTAACTGACCTGTGCGTCTGTGGGTGGAGGGACCTTCGTGACTGCTGTAGATTCCCTCCATGAAACCTCGTCGGATCTGTTCCTCTCCATGCCACGTGGCCAGGGCAAGGTTGAGCTCCACTCCCATCCGGTGTGCGATGGACTTTTGGGATCGGTTTTTCAGGGCTCTCTGGAATGGAAATCTCCTTCACCCCATTGCTGCGTGGCTTCCACTGTTCCAGAATTTGTTGGGAGTTCTTTTTATAGGTAATTATGGGCTGTGGATTCGGAACTAGCATATGTGAGTCTTTCTACTACACCATCTTGGCTCCTCCCCCCAAGTTCCCTAATATTTTGAAAATTTACTTGTTTTTGAAATGCAGTTTTTTGGCCTTCTGATAAGCAAATTACCATAAGGTCTCTCTTTCCCCTGTCCTCACTCTTTTGATAATCCTATCTGGGGTCACTCGTGGGAAAAGCAGTTTTTCTTGGGGGGTGTTTTATGGGATTATTACTAGCCATATGATCCCCAAGCTTTTGAGCATGTTCCCAAATTCTCCCCTTCTCCTGAATAGTAAAACAGACAAGAGAAAAGAATATACAGATCCTTCCAAGAAAGTTCTAATTACAGGGATATGTCCCTTAAGCCCTCAATAAATATAGTGGGGTCTTCTGAGTATCTCCCCAGTTTCTCGTTAATCTGGATGAGATAAGAAAGAAAGAGTGAAACACGCATCCTTGTTGGCCCACTAGGTGGGGTAGATACTTCTCTCAAGGGAAACAACCCTGATGGCCCAGTGGGGACATGGGCTTGTGGAAGAAGATAAGAAGTCCCACTTCTTGTGAGGGAGGGGCTGCGGAATGCCTGCCGAACTAGATTAGGCTGCAGCGCCAGGGGATCTGGCTGGCAAGGGGAAAGATCTTCTGATACTTGAGGAAGAGTAGGGATCAAAGGGGGAGATGCTCCAGATTATGCCACAGAGTATAGCCTAAAGCCTGAGTGAATGTTGCTCTAGCAAGAGTGGCTGCAGAAGGAGGGACCCATTGTTGGGGACTGAGGTAGAATCCCCAAGGAGGGATGGGTTACAGGCAGTGATACTGTAGACTCTGCTGTGGGGGTGGGGCCTGAGACCTGAGTGAGTGTTTCCCCAGCAAGAGGGGCTGCAGAGGGAGACACTTCAGCAAGCCCTGTGACTGGGAACTGAGCGGGGATTGGGAACAGAGATAGTAGAAGTAGGGAGACCGAGACCTTAGAAACCATAAACAGGGGATCGTCCAAAACATCCAATTCACCCCCATTTCCCTTTTGTGGGATGGCTTCAGTTACAAGCATGTTACAATGTATTCTGAGAATGGGGTCCTGAGAGAGTTTGACAAAGGCCCTTATGTAAGGTATTTCTATCCATTTTCCCTTTTTGAGGCAATATAATTGTAACTGTAAAAGGATATTACATTGTAAGGTCCCAAATATGGGCCACACTTCATTGTCCTCCAGGTGATACTGAGATCAAAGTGTATTGCAAAAGAATATCAACTTTTTCTTTTTAAGGTCTTTAGAGAAGTTAAATTTTTTTCCAATTTTGTAAAAGGAAGCCCAAAGGCGAATTCCTTGAGATTGATGAATTTTGATCCATTTTTTTTCCTGTGGGCCTGTAAGTCACCCCCTACCCCGACCCCCCTCAAATGGAGGACGTGGAAGTAAGCCTTGAGTGGAAAAAAAAACAAAAACAAAAACAAAAAACAAGAAGACAAAAATAACTGAGTTTTCCCTGATTTCCTTGTGTCCAAGAAATCCAAAGGACTGGGCACCCACTTTACTGACGTTTCTCTAACCTTCTAGGCCACAGAAAGTTCAGAGAATTGTGCTTTGGAGGGTATGCCCAGGTCCACGGCCTAAAACATGGCCTCTGGACCGATAACCTGAATCTCTAACTCTCTAGCGCCCGAAAAGTTCAGAAACTTAGGCACACACTAACCGAGTTTTCCCCGATTTCCCTGCTCCCAGGAAATCCAGAGAATTCCCAGGTCTGCTGCCTAACCAATGGATGGACAATCTTGGTCTCTAACTCTCTAGAGCCCAGAAAGTTCAGAGACTTAGCCTGATACTGGGACCTGAAGCCAGGTCCGAAAATCTGCTTCCAAGGCACTTGGAGAGCAAGTAGGGGAGAGTGCGAGGGGGAGGCTTACATACCTTCCAGTGTGAGCAGAAGAATTTGAGATTAGCAGCTTTCCCAATCAGGGAACCATAAAATGATGAGGTTTAGGGGTGATGGGGGACCCCAAATCACCGACAGTCCGGGCCCTGTTCGAATGGATTTGACTCAAGTGTTCTTAAAGCCAAAGAAAACAGTTTATTAAAGATTCGCCAAATTGGGTTGCCTCTTAAGGAACCTAAATATTTGTGACACTTGTATTCACAAGCGGGCCAGATAGAATCTCAGCTAGACAGAGTCTGAGCTGGATTGAATGTGAGCTGGGATTTTTTTTTAAATAATTTCTCTCATTATTATGAAGTCCCAAATCTGCCATAAAAAAAATTCTCGCACACTGTGGTCACTGCTGTGCACAAAGTTCTCCTGGTTCTGTTCCTTTCGCTCAGTATTAGATCATATAATTCCCCTCCCTGAAGTCTTCTTGTTCATCATTTCTTATGGTGCAATAGTACTCCATTACATTCATATACCATAATTTATTCAGCCATTCCCCAATTGATGAGCATCCCCTTGAATTCCGGTTTTGGGCAACTACACAGAGTACTGCTATAAATATTTTTGTACATGTGGGAATCTTTCCCATTTTTATGATCTCTTGGAGATACAGTCCCAGTACCGATGTTGCTGGGTCAAAGGGTATGCACATTTTTGTAGCCCTTTGGGCACAGTTCCAAACCGCTCTCCAGAATGGTTGGATGAGCTCACAGCTCCACCAACAGTGAATTAGTGTTCCCACTCTTCCACATCCTCTCCAATATTTCTCATTTTCTTGTTCTGTCATGTTTTCCAATCTTATGGGTGTAATGTGGTACCTCAGAGTTGTTTTGATTTGCTAATCAATTTGCTAATTACTAATCAATAGTAATTTACAGCATTTTTTTATATGATTTCAGATACCTTTAATTTCTTCCCCTGAAAATTGCCTGTTCATATCCTTTGACCATTTATCCATTGGGGAATGACTTGTATAGTTATACATTTGAGTCACTTCTCTATGTATTCTAGAAATGAGGCCTTTGTCTCTGAGCTTAGCCATAAAAATTATTTCCCAATTTACTATATCCCTCCGAATTTTGGTTGCATTGGGTTTGGTTGTGCAAAAACTTTTCAGTTTAATGTAATCAAAATTATTCAGCTTGCATTTCATAATGCTTTCTATCTCTTCTTTAGTAAAACAAAAATTCTTCCCTACTCCATAAATGTGATAAATACACTATTCCTTGATTCTCCAGTTTATTCATGGTATCAATCTTTATACTCAAATCATGTACCCATTTGGACTTTATTCTTGTGTATGATGTCATGCATGGGTCTATGTCTAATTTCCACTATACTGTTTTCCAGTTTTTCCAGCAATTTTTGTCCAACGGTGAGTTCTTATCCCAGAAGCTGGGGTCCTTCGGTTTATCAAACAGGAGGTTGGTACATTCCTTGCCTACTGTGCCTTGAGTGCTAAGTATATTTCACTTGCCTACCCCTCTGTTCCTTAGTCAATATCAAGTGGTTTTGATAATTGTTGCTTCATAGTACAATTTGAGGTCTGGTAGCGCGAGGCCACCTTCCCTAGTATTTCTTTTCATTAGTCCCTTTGATATTATGGACCTTTTGTTCTTTCTGATGAACTTAGATATTATTTTATCCAGCTCTAAAAAATTATTATCTGATAGTTTAATTGGTATGGCACTAAATAAGTGAATTGATTGAGGTAGAATCGTCATTTTTGTTATATGAGCTTGGCCTACCCAGGAACAACTGATATTTTTTCCACTTACTTAAATCTGACTTTATTTGTGCAAAAAGTGTCTTGTAATTGTGTTCATATAATACTTGGGTTTGTTTTGGCAGGTAAACTCCTAAGGCTTTTATAGTGTCTCCCCTAGCTTTAAACGGGATTTCTCTTTCTATCTCTTGCTATTGGACTTAGTTGCTAATATGTAAGAATGCAGAAGATTTTTGTGGGTTTGTTTTGTAACTTTCAACTTTGCCAAAGTTGTTTATTATTTCAAATAGTTTTTTACTTGAATATCTGGGATTCTCTAAATATATCATCATATCATTTGCAAAAAGTGATAACTTAGTTTCTTCTTTGTCTACTCTTATTCCTTCAATTTCTTTATCTTGTCTGACTGCTACAGCTAACATTTCTAGTACCATACAGAATAGTAGTGGTGATAATGGACATCCTTATTTCACCCCTGACCTTATTGGAAATGCATCTAGCTTATCCCCATTGCATATAATACTTGCTGAAGGTTTTAGGTAGATTCTGCTTATTTTATGGAAGGTTCCCTTTATTCCTGTGTTTTCCAGTGTTTGTAATAGGAATATATGTATTTTGTCGTAAGCTTTTTCGACATCTATTGAGATAATCATGTAGTTTTGTTATTGATATGATCAATAATGTTAATAGATTTCCTAATATTGAACCGGTTTTGCATTTCTGGTATGAATCCTACCTGATCATAATGTATTATTCTCATGATAAAGTGAGGTATTCGTTTTGCTAAAATGTTATTTTAAATTTTTGCGTCTTTATTCGTTAGAGAAATCGGTCTATAATTTTCTTTCTCTGTTTTGTCTCTTCCTGGTTTGGGTATCAAAACCATATTTGCATCATAGAAAGAGGGTTCCTTCTTCCCCAATTTTCAAAAATAGTCTATATGATATAGGAGTTAACTGTTCTTTAAATGTTTGGTAGAATTCACTTGTGAATCCATCTGGCCCTGGAGACATTTTTCCTTGTGAGTTCATTGATGGCTTGTTCAATTTCTTTTTCTGAGATGGGGTTGTGTAAGTTTTCAACCTCCCCTTCTGTTATTCTGGACAGGTTGTATTTTTTAAAATACTCATCCTTCTCAATTAGATTATCGAATTTGTGGGCATAAAGTTGGGCAAAGTAATTTCTTATTATTGTTTTAATTTCCTTCTCATTGGAGCTGTGTTCACCCCTTTCATTTTTAATACTAGAAATTTGATTTTCTTCTTTATTTTTTTGTAATCAAATTGACCAAACCTTTACCAAGTTTATTAGTTTTTTCATGAAAGCAACTATTGGTTTTATTTCTTAACTCAATAGTTTTCTTAATTTCAATTTTATTAATCTCTCCTTTGGTTTTCAATATTTCTAATTTGGTATTTACTTTGGGATTTTCAATTTGTTTTCTTCTAGCTTTCTCAGCTGTGTACCCAAGTCGTTTATCTCCTCTTTCTCTGTTTTATTTATTTAGGCATTCAAAGATATAAAACTTCCCCTAAGAACTGCTTTTGCAGTATCCCATAAAATTTGGTATATTGTCTCATTGTTGTCATTCTCTTGAATGAAGTTGTTGATTGTTTCTCTGATTTCTTCTTTAACCCACTCCTTCTTTAGGATTAGATGAGTTTGTTTCCAAATGATTTTTGTTTATCTTTATATGACCTTTTATAACATATAATTTTTATTTCATTATGATCTGAGAACGATGCATTGATTATCTCTGCCTTTCTGCACTGGATTGTGAGATTTTTATGTCCTAGTACATGGTCAATTTTTGTTAATGTTCCATGTACTGCTGAGAAAAAGGTATATTCCTTTCTATTCACATTCAATTTCCCCCCCCCCCAAATCTATAATATCTACATTATCCAGAGTTTCATTTACCTCCTTATCCTCTTTCTTATTTATTTTGAGTTTAGATTTATTGAGTTCAGAGAAGGGGAGGTTGAGGTCTCCCACTAGTATAGTCTTGCTGTCAATTTCTTTCTTTAACTCCCTCAACCTCTCCTCTAAGAATCTGTATGCTATACCACTTGGAGTATACATGTTTAGTAATGATATTGCTTCATTGTCTATGGTGCCTTTTAGCAGGATATGGTTTCCATCCTTATGATTTTTGATTAGATCTATTTCTGCTTTTGCTTTGTCTGAGATTAGGATTACTATCTTTCATCAGCTGAAGCACAATATATTCTGCTTCACCCTTTGACCTTTGTGCTATATGTATCCCCCCGTTTCAAATGTGTTTCTTTTAAGCAGCATATTGTTGGATTACGGTTTTTAATCCATTCTGCTATCCATCTCTGTTTTACGGGAGAATTCATTCCATTCACATTCACAGTTATGATTACAATCTGTGTATTTCCCTCCATACTCTTTCCCATCATTTATTCTTTTAGCTCTCCTGTCTCCCTTCCCCACCTCAATAGTACTGACTTTTCACCACATGCTCCTGCAGCCTTCCCCTCCTTTTTTAGCCCCCTCCCTTTTACTCCCCTTTACTCTTATTGCTTCTTCCCTCCCTTTTAGCCTCCCTCCCCTTTCTTCCCCCTTCCCCTTCTATCGTTCCCTCCTTCAAACAAATCTTATGAAAGTACCTCTCAAACAATACTCATCTCCATCCCCTCTTTGCCTCTACTATGATTTTGTACTTCTTCCTGTGTTGTAATTTGCCATTTTCTGCTTCCTCCTTTTCACACCTCCTATTACAATCCCTTCTCATACTTAAATCATATTTTAACATGACATCATTTACTTTAAACCCATTCCCTCTATGTATATCCCTTTTATATTTCATAATAACTGCACAATTCTCAAGATTAACAGGTATCATCTTCCTTTATAGGGAGGTAAATAGTTTGCCCTAATTGAGTAACAAGTTTTTGTTTTTATTTTTCCCATTTTTTTTTTCCTTTTTAAGATTCTCTGGAGACCTGCATTTGAAGATCAAATTGTCTATTGAGTTCTAGTGTTTTGGTCAGGAAATTCTGGAAATCCCTTACTTAGTGGAATGACTTTCTCCTTGCCTGTAATGTTATGCTGAACTTTGCTGGGTAGTTGATCCTTGGTTTTAGTCCCAATTTCTTTACCTTAGTGAATATTGGATTTCAGCTCCTTCAGTCTTTCAATGTAGAAGAATCAAGGTCCTGTGTGATGCTGACTGTATCTCCTTCGTACTTGAATTGTTTCTTTCTGGTTGCTTGTAGTAGTTTCTCCTTCCCTTGATTGCTCTGGAATTTGGCAACGATATTTCTTGGCGTTTCGAGTTTGGGATCCCTTTCGGGGGAGGGGGGCGGTGGATTCTTTCGATGACTATTTTACCCTCTGTATCTCGTATTTCTGGGCAGTTTTCCTTGATGATTTCCTGGAAGATATTGTCCAGACACTTCTCTCCATCATGGGTTTCCTGCAGGCCAAAGATGCTTGAATTTCCTCTCCTTGATCTATTTTCCAGGTCAGTTGCTTTTCCAACTAGATATTTTACATTTTCTTCTATCTTTTCCTTCTTTAGATTTTGTTTGATTCTTGCTGTCTCATTGAGTCATTAGTTTCTACTTGCCCAATTCTAATCTTTATCTAATTGTTTTCTTCAGTTAACTTTTGCATCTCCTTTTCCATCTGTCCAATTTTTCCTTTTAAGGAGCTATTTTCTCAAGTTAATTTTTGTACTTCTTTTTCCATTCGACCAATTTTCCCAGTTAGGTTTTGTGTTTCCTTAGTTATTTTCTCCAGTTAATTTTTGAACTTCCTTTTCCATTTGTTCAATTTTCCTTTACAAAGAGATGTTCTCATCAGTGAATTCTTTTTTATGGTTTTAAAATCATTGGACAGTTTATCTTCTATTTCCTTCTTCAGCTGTTCCAGGAGAGTTGCTTGTGTTTGCGAGCAGTTCAGAGTCCCTTCTAAAGTTTCAGATGGAAGTACAGTCTCAGCTCTGACCTCTTTGGTGTTTGCGTTTTTGTCCTTATTCCCATTGCAAGATTCTAGGGTTGTTTCACCCTTCATCTCCTTTTTCTTCTTCATGATGTTGATTGAGTTTTGTGGCTTCTGGTTCTTTCAATCAGAACCTACAGAACATTGTGTTGAGCTGATGTGTGAAGAAAGCTAAAAGTAGATTTTTTTTTCCCTGATCAACCCTGGTGTTAGCTTGTTAAGTGTGTGGGAAGAGTGGTCTGGTCATAGGAGATCTCCTCAGCTGAACTGAGGCAAAGGCAAGCTCAGGGGATGGTGATCCCTGATGCCCTGTTGTCTTCCCTTTTCCCCTGTAGTGCTGAGGCAGACCTAGATGCCAATGTGTGTCCCCACCCCTCCTGGGTCTCCTCTCCTGGCTCTGAGGCTTGCCTGTGGCCTAGTGAGAGTTTTCTCTGCCCTGGGTGCTCTGTCCTTCCGGTTTGCCTACACCACAGTAGGAAGAATCCCCCTTAGCTGTTTTTCTAGTCTCAAGTGGTATGAGACTATTTGACCCCTTCTGCTGTCTCCTCTGATCCAGGATTTTTCTGGGGAAATATTTCATGGTTCTTTCACCATCATCAAGGAGGGAGTAGAGAGCATTTACTGATCACTCTGCCATCCTGGCTCCTGGAAGTTCAAGTAGGTGACTTACTGATGCTTAATCTTCGGGCTGAAAGTCTCAGGAGCTGCTGCTCTGATATCTGGCGCTCAGCATCTCTCACTGACTTGGTTCGGCTTGTCTCTCACCCTTGGTGCCACTATGCCAGTTCTGCCTGCCACTCTCGGGTTTCTTGTGTCCCTTCTGCTCTGCTCTGCTAGGCATACTGTGCTGTGTGCTGGGGGCTCACCCCCACAGAATAGATCTTTCCCGTGGACCTTCCAGTCTAACCTGGGCTCAGAATCCATCAGAGTGTGTATCCCACTGGATACCGCACCTCCAAAATTTGGTCAGATTCTCCTTTCAGAGGTATCCGGAAGAGTTTGTCCAAGAGCTGAGGTGAGTCCTTGCTCTCACTTCACCATCTTAGCTCTGCACTTCCCAATGGACTCTTGAGGCAAAATGTCTTCCACTTACAGAGAAAGAACTATGAAATTTGATTGCAGAATGAAGGAGACCATTTTCTTTTGTATTATGTTTTCTTTTTTATTTTTGTTTTATGATTTCTCCAAATTCTTGTAATTCTTCTATGCAACATAACTAAAGTAAAAATTTATTTAATAGATTGTATGTGTAGATACTGTATAATATTATATGCTGACCCAGGGAGTGTGTGGGGAGGGAAGAGGAAGGAAGGGGAGCAAAGGAAAAACATCTAAGCTATATGCAAGTGATTGTAGAACACCGAAAATAAATAAAATCATTTAATAAAAAATAAAAATAAAAATGTTCAGCACAATATGCCTGAAATTTAAGAAACTCAACAATGGCCACTGGATAAGTAAATATATTATTTATTTTCCAACCATAAAAAAGGAGGCAATGCCAAAAATGTTCAAATTACTGAACAATTGTCCCCATTTCCCATGGCAGTGATGTTATGATTCAGATTCACCAAGCTAGCTTTCAGCAATGTCAGTTCAAAATTACAAGAAGAGCAGATTGGTTTGCAGAGATAGATTCACTAAATTATGGAAAAAGGCAAGGGATATTTTTTAATATCATTTCTATTACCTTTGTTATTGCTTCTTAATTTCTCATGAAATAATTACCTCCCATTGTCTAATTCTAAATTTTAATTAACTATTTTCTATTTTCTTTAATGAACTTTTGTATCTTTTTAATCAATTGGCTTATTTTACTTTTTAAGGTGTCCTTTTAAAAATTGTACCTATATTTTCACCAAAGTATTAATTCTTTTTTCAAAATGTTTTTGAACTGCATCCATTTATTTTCCTTTACCAATCAATTTGATTTTTACTTTTCTTTTGCTTGTGATTTTTCCATTTTGGGACTTCTTTTTGTGGTTGTTTCAAACACACATTTTCCTTTGGGTATTTTACTTATGATTGTTTTCATGTTATTTCCATCTTCCGAATTTTGTTGTTGATCTTCCCCTTAACATAATTGAATTTTACAATCCAGTTCTGCTTTTATTATGTACTGATTTTTCCAGTCTATTGCTTGACTTTGAACTTTATGTTAGCATTGGTCTCTGTGCAGCTGGGGTGGGAATGTTCGTGGGTCATTGTCACTAGCTTAAAGCTTTTATTCTTTGCTAATTTTGCAGACAGTTCTGGGTATCTCTAAATTTTTTTTGTGTTTCAAGGAGGTGTGAATTGGGGAAAGGTGTGGTTGTGCTTTGGTCCTTATCCAGAAAGGGTCACTGGTTCCTTTTAGCCCCACATGATATTGATTCTCAGGTTTCCTATTTCCTTCTATCTTCCTTGGAATTGTGACCCAGAACTGAGTGTAGGCAACGTAATTGCCAAACAGAGCCTGGTTTGCTGTGCAGTGCTAGGACAGGCGTCTCCTGTAACTTCTTTCTGACCAGTTGTCTAGTCCCCTTATTTTTTTTTTATCTCTGGGCTGAGAACTTCTGTAGCTGTTATTGTCACAGTCCTTTCCAATGTTTGCTGCTCTGCCCTGTAGCTGCCACACATACTCTGGTCTGGCCCACACTCAAAGGTTAGGGGGGGAAAACAAAAGAAACAAAACACAAAACAAAACAAAACAAAACAAAAACCTCCTTTTGACCACCTAAGTTCTCTTGTGCTTGGGAAAAAAAGACTCCCTCAGACTTTTTCTAGGTTAAGTTGGTTCAAAATTTGATTTAAAGCCTTATTTAAAGTTGTTAGAAGGAGTATTTGGGAAGAGCTTGACTGTTGTCATTTCTTAACATTGCTTTTTGACTCTGACTCATTTATGTAGTGTTTTCTAAAGGGAAAAGAATTTTACAAACCTCATAAAGTCTTCTAGGTGAAGAAAATAGTGTTCAAAGTGGTCTACTGACTTCACCAAGTTGACATGAATTGTAAGTGATTAATAGGATTCTGTTATTATTTTTCATTATCATACGCTGTACATTTTTTTTCTTTGAGTGCAAGTTCTCTGATGGGTAGAGTAAAATTTACAAAATCGGAGGGAAAGACCTATATTTTTTTCTTCCAGTCTCTGAAGGATTTATTAGAATCCCCACGAATTTAGTCATTGGCCACTGAAGTCACCAAAAACAAAACCCAGTTGAGAACAGCTCCATGTTAACCTAAACTGGAAGCACAGTCTCCCGACTCAAATCCCAGGATTCTTTCAATGATATCACTTAATTAAATAATGGTTAAGGTATTTGACTAAAGTCAGAAGTATTCTTTTCTAATTAGAAGTTAAACTGTGACCTGAGTTATCCCTATAGACCAAAGAAGAATAAGACTAATTTTCTTTTTAAGGTCCTCTGACTGCATACAACAGAGTCAACATTGTGGAAGGAGGTTATTATTCCTTTTGTAGAATTTACAGGACTGAGGTGGGTATTTTAAATCTAATTAAGAGGTAGTTTACTGTAGAGAGAAGCTTAATGTTGAATCTGTATTCTAGAAAAGACTGGCTCTGAATTGCCACTCTCACCTTTACTAACTAGGTGACCTTAGACATGTCATTTAATGTAAGCTTCAGTTATCTTATCCATGAAATAAAGTTATATTGTATATCTCCCAGATTTTTTTTGAGACTAAAACAAGATACTATATGCTAAGCTTTTATTTTGCATACCTTAAATGGAAATATACACATCAACTAATAGTATGTGAGCATTTTATTTTCATCGTTTGTTTTAAAAATAAAGTGAGTGAATATGATTTTATTCCATCTTATGAATGTAAATATGGAGTATTTTATCATTCTAATAATTAATGTTAATCAAGATGTCTAGTTTTTGTAGATTAGGGCTCTAATCTGCCTGCTGTCTTTATATCCTATATTACCACCAGGGACCAAGATTCAGGAAAGAGCATGGGACACCTTTCCAACAATGGTAGTCATCACCAAACACCAAAAAGACCATATGTTTTCATAGTAAGGAGAGGTACACACTGACACATATATAATCATTTAAGATCATGCCTAAGAAAACAATTTTTAAAATATTGTGAGATTAATTTTCATTTTAATTGCAGCCCTACAGTATACAAATATTATACATAACCTATTAAAGACAAGCATTATTTCAATCATATTTACTTTGATGAAGCTGAAAATATTTTAAAAATAGTTCCATGGGAAGGGTTTTGAATTTATCTTAAATTTTCTGGGCATTTACTCTAACACATTTCCTTTTTTCAAAGTTAGATTGTTTTCATGTAAGAGATTGACATACACATTCGGTTCATGTTTGTTTCTTTTGTTTCCACCAATATATTTCCAAAGTAAGGTGGAAATGATTTTCAGTAACTGATCATATTAACTCTCCCAGAATGATTTCAAGGATAATCTCTTAACCCAAAGCAAAGAGCTATATTTAAATTATCCTGAATTGGGAGCGGAGGACAAGGGAGAGTCATTTGTTAGTGTTGGAAGTCTCACCACTGAACCTAAAATCATACCTTTGAAACAATTCCATTTACTAATACTTAACTGAATAGATCCATGATATAATTGAAGGCAAACAAGGGTATGTGAGAGTACTCTTCACCTTAAGAGTGATCAGGAAAAATAGGACCAACATGTATTAATATTTTTTAAAAGATAACTTAATCTTAGTCTACAAGGCAACATATATGCAAATTGTTGTATAGATATGCTGTAAAAATTCAGTATAAGGAAAGATTTCTCAGCACTGGAGAGATAAAAGTACCTAAAAGTAAACCATAGATTCTATGAAGCAGAGTTAAGAAGTGAAAGTATTCCATGTATTGGGGTGGGGAGGTGGGGGAGTCCTGAAGGGAGAGAGAGTGTCAGGTAGGATGAAAAGTAAAATACTCACTTTAGTGGACCATATTTTGAATGAAATTGTGTAACAAGAGTGAAAAGATAGGATCGCGCCAAGTAATGAACACTTTAGATGTGAAATATGTCTATATTTGATTCTAAAGTGAATTCACAGACACTAAGGTTTATTGAGTGGGAGAATAGTAAAGTCAGAACTGTATTTTATGAAATCATCAATGAGCACTTTTTCAGTGTAGTCATCCAACAAAATATAAATTCACACCAGTTAAAACTGATTGATCAAAAAGTACTCTTTTTCATAGTATGAGAGCCAAATACACTGTTTTGTGACTCTGCTACAATGCACATACAATGTCTGTCCTCAAACCCAGGCACTATTTCAAGCTGACTTGATATCTAGCACATCTAGTACAATGCCTGACAAACAGGAGGAATTTAATAAGTAGTCATTAATTTATTGGGGTGAAGTCAATGCGGCATGAGACGCCCTTAGGACTGTCCCAGGGAGTTATTTTTAACCCTTTGATGATTCTCATTTTGATGAATGAAAGTCAAAGTGGGAAGGTGTTTGAACCCAAAAAGACGAAATGGCAGCAAAGAACAAAACAATTGTAAAAATTAAAATTTGGAATTAATGTCAAAGTGAGGAAGAGACTCACACACACACACAGAGATTGAGAGACAGAGAGAGAGAGAGAGAGAGAGAGAGAGAGAGAGAGAGAGAGAGAGAGAGAGAGAATTCTTAACAGTCAGATATAGAAAAGTGTAATTATCATTAATTATCATTTCAGCATATAGATAGTTCCCTCAAGGAAAGTACACAAACAGAAGCTTCAAAACTGATTGTTAGTTGAGTTGTAATGGTGATTGTTTCCTTATATGTATTGGATGAGATGGCTGTGATATCCCTTATGACTCTCCACTTTTGTCGTTTAGTGATTCTATGCATAATACAGTTAAAATAAACTTGAAATCATAGAATATACAAAGTCAAAGGGAGCACACTACTTATCGCTAGGCCAAATTAAATTATTCATTTTATAAGATCAGAAAAAGGCACAGAGGAATATAATGCTTTGCTTAACATGGCCTTAGTAATTTTCTCATTGGAACATACAGAAAAATGCCACAAACAAATTTCAGCACAGTGGTGGAATTCGTTCTCCTGGGATTTTCTGACCTTCCCAGCCTACAAGGCTTTCTCTTTGGGATTTTCTTAATGATCTACACAAGTATCCTCTTAGGAAATGGCCTCATCATTGTCATTACCAAAGTTGCTGCTGTTCTCCAAAGCCCTATGTACTTTTTCCTCAGAAATTTTTCTTTCTTGGAAATCTGCTACACAACAGTTACTATCCCAAGGATGCTGTCAGACCTTTGGACCCAGAAGAAAAATATTTCTTTCCTAGCTTGTGGTGTACAACTTGCTATCCTCCTTAGTCTAGGGGGCAGTGAGAGTTTCTTCCTGGCTGTGATGGCCTACGATCGGTACGTGGCTATCTGTAAGCCCCTTTACTATCCTATCATTATGAACCACCAAAAGTGCCTTCAGCTAGTTACTGGTGCCTGGACATTTGGAATTCCAATTCAGATAGCACAAACATGTCAGCTACTTTCTCTATCTTTCTGTGGGTCTAATAAACTCAATCATGTTTTCTGTGATATTCCCCCATTATTGAAACTGGCGTGTGGGGACACCTCTTTGAATGAGCTATCAGTCTATGCTGGTGCTACAATCTTTGTAACATTTCCTTCACTGTTGATACTCTGGTCCTACATCAAAATCATTAATACTATCCTGAAGTTACCATCTGCCATGGGGAGACAGAAAGCCTTTTCCACTTGTTCCTCCCACCTAATAGTTGTGGGCTTATTCTATGGATCTGGTTTTATTACATATTTGAGACCCAAGTCAAACCATTCACCAGGAGTAGACAAAGTACTTGCCCTTTTCTATACTATTGTAACCCCACTCTTTAATCCTATGATATACAGCCTGAGGAACAAAGATGTCATTGCGGCAATTAAACAACTAGGATCTAAGTGGCACACAAATTCATGAATTCTGTCTTTCAATGTCTTTGTGTCATAGTTCTTAAGAATTTCTGTTTCCATGAACTCCAACACATTTCTAGTCTCGCTAACTTTCCAATAGCGAGATTCATTTTCATAATTTAATCCCTTCTCTTTTGTGCTTTCGAATCAAGTCTCAACGTAAGTACACTCTTTGAAATGAAACCCTTCTTGATTCCCCCAAATGTTAGTGCCACACATAAGTTTGCTCATATTCTGTATGTATCAATTTATGTAAATACATTCTCTCCTATTCTAGATTATAAATTTAGCAGAGACTGGGATCGTTTCACATGTATCTTTGAATCTATGCCACATTGTACAATGCAGAGGAAATATGTATTCAACTATTATTAATTGATTACAATTTTTACTTTCCTGATTTTAATCATTCTAAAAAATATATATATCAATTACTTGTAATACTTCTTCTGAAATTTAGGATTAGTATGTCTGTGTTTACTTATTATGCTTGTATTATCAAGTACACATTTGGAATAGTCTTTGTAAAAAGTATAAAGATTGAAAGAGAAATGCTGTGTGTCTGGAATAGAAGATGGACCTTTTAAAGTAGAAAGTAAAGCAAGAAAAAATCATTAATTTGTTATGTCTGGAAGGGCAGTTCAATTTTTTTTTAATTAGGGGAGGAGAAATCACCTTGTCTTCCTCTTAATCAAAAAAAATCATATTGTATGCATGCATATACAGAAATATACACATACCTGCACACACATATACATATATGCATACATACGTAAATACATGCATGTGAATGCATTATGTAATTTTACATATCAGAGGCAAATTTAGTTCTCTATATATATATCTATACAAAACTTATCAATACAAAAATACAAAATACATGATATGATGCATGATATGATATGATACAATATGATATGATATAATACAATGTAATACAGTATAATGTAATAATTGTAATATAATACAAAATACACATTTGCCTATAGCTATTTTTTTATTGACAATCTATTTCTATGCTACAACTATATTCATTTCTGTTTATGTATATGTGTACTTATGCATGCATATTTATATATGTTTACAGAGAGCAAAAGAGAGAGTGTTAGATACAAATACATATATAGATATTGTTGATACATTGAAATAAATATTAGTGATTTATAGACAGACTTACACAGGTGGAGATAGGTGGAAAAATATATGGTTTTTTTATTGCAATTACAAAAAATGTTACAATAAAAACCTTTAAAATTTCACTGTATAAAAATGTTTAAGATATATTTTCCAAAATGGAGTTATTTTAAGAGTAAATATTGTTGAAGTGACTTGCAATAGCAGTTTTTATTTCAAGTTGACCTCTTCTCTCTTTCCAAAACGATTCTACTCATTTGCAAATCTGACAGCAGTGAATATATCTGTGCATTTTGGCATTTTCTCAATAGCACTGAATTTCATTTTTCATTCTCTTTTGACAACTTTATGATTATCAGAAAACTGTTTTAACTTGTGAATTTTTGTTATTCAAAAAATAGGACATCTTTTAAGTGATGATCAACATTTTACATTTATTCTTTTCAAAACTCATTATCAAAGTTGCATTTGATCATTTGGCTATGTACAGCCGTTTAGAGGAAACTATATTGTGTGTCCCTTTTAAACCTTTGTGTTTTCTTACTTTTTAGACATTTTAGATCCAAAGGTATATTTCTTTAAGCTACAATCTATTTAAATCAGTTTGTGGCAAATTAGAAAATCTTAAACCATAACTTGGAGAAAAATCCCCACATTATTTTGAAGTAACAGAAAGGAAAATTATTAATCTAAACAAAAGGGTCGTAACTCATTATAGACCAATAATTCACCGAATGTCATCTGTAGAAGCACCCCTGTTATAGAGCCTGTAGGTGAACAAAAATGACCAAATATATGAACAAAATAACATATATATATGTATGTATGTGTATGTATATATGTGTGTAAATATATTTTAATTTCACCTCTGAAGAGCTTTAGGGAAGAGGATTCCACTACCAAACTAGCTACTTCTCTCAGCTTTGGATCCAGTGAGACATTTAGGTTCCAGGTTTCATTCCTCTAGTCTTACCTAATTATTCAATGGAAGTAGTATAGTCTACATTTTTCATATTATTTTTCAGTTTTATTTTTAATTTAAGGAATAAAACAAGCATGTAAATTTAATGTTTCCAGTTCTTTCTTCCTTCTCTTCTGCCCTTGAGCTGGATATTATTATACACAAATTAGATGGATAACACAAAGAGACATATGTACACATAGCCACATATGTACGAATACATTGTGTATGTATATATACTCACATATACACAAATATATATGTATATACACATATAGATACACACAGCTGTGTACCTATGATACAAGCATACATGCACACATGGGTGCATGTGTACAGATCGAAAAATATAGATATGGGTTTTTGTAACATACATGCATATATGTATATATATACATACCAATATGTATATGTGTATGTATATATTTTTTATAAATTTCGTCATCTAGATGGAGATAGCATCTTTCTTCATTTGGATATTTATAATAGAAAAAATAACTTACCATTTCTCCTATTCACTAAACTGTCACTCCTAACCTAAATAATACTGGAACAACTAGCCTAGATAGAGCAGTTCAACTGTGCCAAACTTTATGAAGTATGGTGTAAGTAGTTTATTTTCAGAAAGAATATTTAGTGCTAAGCAATTCAAAAAAGACAGATTGAGTAGAATAGAAAATAGCAACTAACCACTTATGGTAATACTTAACATTATTTTAAGCCTTATCAGAGTACAGTGTTAATTGCATTACATATGCTAGAGTGAAAAAACCTCAGAGGATCTAGGTGGGACCTTCTTTTGCCCACCCCATGCCAACAATTGTTTTTGTCAGAAACCTGATTACTTTTACTACTGGTGAAACCGAAACTGCCATGATACTGACTTTATCTAGAGAACTTAGGGACCTTCCAAATCCTTTCATTTTTCACAAGGTTAGTTAATATTTAAAAGAGAAAGGGAATATGAATGAAAGCACAACAGAGCCAGACACTTGTGCAAACTCAGGTAAGAAAGTTGAGCTCTAATAGAAGTGACATTGATATTTGTTGCTATTCAATCAGTTCTGTTGAGTTAGACTTTTCATCAACCCATTTGGGGTTTTCTTGGTAAAGACACTAGAGCAGTTTGTCATTTCCTGCTCCAGCTAAATTTACAGATATTTATCAGAGGTAAACAGGATTAAATGACTTGCTTAGAGTAACACAGTAAGTGTCTAAGGTTAGATTTGAACTCAGGAAGATGAATCTGCCTGACTTCAAGTTTCTCATTTTACCCACTACACCACCTAGCCTTTTACGTGACATGCATTGAATAAATGCTCATGGACTTATTAATTTTATGTGACTATCAGGCACCCTGATGTTTTTTTCTGGGGCAGGGAAAGATCTTTCCTTTATTCTGAGTTTCATCACATATTATCTCAAGAAGCCACCACTAAAGGATCCATCAACCAGAAAACATCTTTTCTTTTTTCATCTGTAGTACTTGATGTCGTTAGCTTTGCTGCTCCAGTAACCAGTTGTGAAGGTCAGATGAATCGGGACGGCACTGAGTACTCAACTTTCCAATGAGTCCTACATACTCACAGGAAACCAGAATATATCTACATATGCTCTGTGAGGTTTCCAAAATTCTTATCATTGTTTTGATCATCTCTTCTCCCCAGGATTTTCTTTTCAGTCAAAAATAATAGTGGTGTTTGAAAATAATAACAAAAACAAAAAATAACGTTTTATAGCACTTTAAAATCTTCAAGGCATATCCTCGTAAAACTGTAAGATAGGTTGCATTCCTAACCCTAGTTTACAAATGACGAAACTGAGGCAGAAAGAAGATTATATGAATTATTTTTTCTAGTGTCATTCAGTTAATAAGGGCCTCAGGCAGGGTTTTTGTGAATTTGAACTTTTTGACTCCAAGTCCAGTGTTCTATCTTTTAAATCCATTTACTCTTCTTCCTAACAAACTACCAATAAAAAGACACTATCATTATCTTCTGAAATTTATTTAATTTTTTGGTTTTTCATAAAGGTTTTGAATTCCTCATTGCAATTAAAACTCAATTTACTGTTAAATTCATTCCTCCAATCCATCCAAAATCCATCCATTGTGACCATCTTCCATGGTATAACAATAATTGCAACGATGATGATGATGATGATGATGATGAAAAGCACATGTGTATATACATACATGGATGTAGATTACAGCATAGATAACTTTAGATTTGTAGGGAACTTTACAAATTATCTGTAAAACGAAAGGGAGGAAAGTTGTTAAAATACGGTGGAAGTTGGTTGGTAGAAGAAGCAACAATGTAGTGGACTTGTAGGGTAAATAAAATAAAATAATGAATCTCAAAAAGGAAAGGTTATTGAAGGCAAATGAGACAGAAATAATTCTACAGTGTCAATGCAAAGCAAGCTTTATGCTTATCACCTCTTCTCTTCTTGTGAGTAATAGAAAAAGAGTGGCAGACATGAATTCTCTTTAGAGGTATCTAGATGATGCCTCAGATAAGTCACTGAACCTGGAGTGAGGAAGACAAATTCAAATTCAACTGAGACTCACTTGTTCTGGGACCCAGGGTAAGTCACTTAACCTGTTTCTTCCTCAGTTAACTCATTTGTAAAATGGGAATAATTATGATACTTGTAGGTTTGTTGTATTAGTTATTATGTGAGAGGCTATAGATACAAATATGCAATGGAGCAACCAGCCTGTAATGTAATAACTGACATTTATTGATAGGAAAAGAAGCCAAAACATATGTAGAGATGCTTTAATGCAAAATATAAATAAAGCGTTCACAAATGAAATCAAAGAATCGGAAGGGTCTAATGGACAAAATGGCTCATGAACCTGAGACCTGAAAGGAGTCGTTGCTTCCAAGATATCAAGTCTCATCCAAGGAATGAGAAGTAGTGAAATAAATAGGGGAGAGACTTTTAAGTAGAAAAGAAAGTAGAACATTTTAGACCTTTGAATCCCATTTCAATGGTTTCGCTTCCAAGATCAAAATTTTCCCTATCTCTTAGAATTATTTGAGCTTTAGGATTAGGAATATCAACATTCTGCTCTTTGGGCAAAAACCACTATCATTCTTACTCGCACTGTTACTGCCCTTAACACAGAAAGTAATTTACACATAGTACTCTCTTAAATATTTCTTTTATTGATGAATGAAGGCTAATATAGTTCAATTTCTCTGCTCTATTGTCCTTTAAAACAATGCATATTCTCTTTTACCTTTCATAACTGAAATAGTGTAGTTCATATTATTTCTTGAAATACTTAACAGTTATAACTGACTTATATGCATGTTTTAGTTCGGAAAAAATATATTAATTACCTGGTTCTATGTTTTCTTTCCATCCATATCCTCAACTGTATATTTCACACATAGTATTAGTGAGAAGACTGAGCTTATCTAATCTTAGACTTCTGTGGCCATTTGGTAGAGGAGATAGAACAGATATATCTATACTAAAGTTTATTTCTATGTATATCTATATCTATATCTATATATAGACCTCTATATAATGAGGATATCGATGTATTTGTGTTTACTTATATCTGGATATATCTAGATATATGGATACAGTTTCCGTAGTTCGGGGTTAATGAACAGTTTCCTGAATTTTAAACTAAGATTTTATTCATTCAACATTTTTTTCAAAAATTTTCTCCAATATATAAAAGGCACTCTATTACATGCTGGGAATGCACAGACAGTTTACTAGCATTCTTACTTAAGTGTGTGAAAGCAAGAGACCTTCTTACTTTTTGTAGACCTGTCTTGTCATAGTGTAGTTACATAAAGTGTTTTTTTTTTAAATTTCATAGTCAATGCTATAGACAGCTTCTCCGACTCATTCTATTAATATTTAAGTCAACTCATATCTATGGAACTTGTATCAGGTTCTCAGGTCAGTATAAAATCTGACTAAGGCCCCCAAACCCGTTCACTTTCTGAAATTATTCTGTTCTTGCTACTATCTACTATTTTTCAAAGGTTTTTTTCCTTAACAATTTATTTTTATTTCTGATCTGAAAGGTACTGTAAAAATCATTTCGATTAACTTCGTTAACTAAGACAATAGCAAGTCAAGGTCCAGAATGGGAAAATAACTTGCCTACGGGCAAAAAAGGCTCTAAGGGCAATAGTTGAACTTCAAGTTGATGTCTTATGTTGTTGGTTCATATGCTTATAACTTTCTGCCTTATAAAGACATACCAAGACTGAGAGGGAACAACTGACAAAATTTGACTTTCCACACTAACGTACTATGGAAAAGAAGAAAAATCATGTTAAAGAAAATATGTGTGTATTCATTTCTAATAAATTAACAAAATCATTCATTGTTTTGATTTTTACTCATTGAAATGTCCATATCTATAACACTTTGGTGTCTGCTAATTGCTTTTCTCATGCCAGTTATTTGAAGCAGGGAGTTCAAATATTCTCTTCCCCATTTTACAACTGAAGAAACTAAGTTTTAGAGATGAGTAGCTACTTGTTACTAACTCAGAGCTAAGAAAACTAAAGTAAATTTGGTACTCCCTGACCACATTGTCCAAAGCCAATATTTTTCCCCTTTACATTGTACTGTCTCTACTAAGAATGAAGTGCCAAATCTGCAGTCTCACCAGAAAAGTTGGAAAGAAGGATGGAGAGAGAGAAAGAAAATACATGAATAGATATAGATATTGATATATAGAGTATAAAGTATATGAATTGTATGAAGTGATATTCAAACCCAACCTAGTATTAAACAATTAATGAATGCCTATCTTTTTCAGGATTGAGTTTAAAGCAGACCAAGTCACATACAACACAGGCTTCCTGTATGTGAGATTTGTATAACCTAGTTAAAGAGTAAAACAAAACAAAAACATAAGATGAAGGTTAAGCTGTAATAAGAGAAAAGTGAATATGTGCTTTTGTGGGAGAGAGACAGAGACAGAGAGAGAGATAGACAGAGAAAGGCAGAGAGACAGAGAGACAAATAAAGATAGAAATGGCATTGGCAATGTATTGTAGGAATTCCAGGAAAAGAGTCCTAAAGAAAATAGTGATAGCACATGTTGAATGAAGGCTAAAGATTATGATAAAAAGTGGATATGGGGGAAAACAGTTGAGGAAGGGAAAATAGCACAAAGAAAGCAGGAGAGAAAGAATTTGACATTACTGACTGTATAACTTGAGAATTAGTTAGGAAATATAATCATAATGTTACATATATATGCATATACAAATGTATATATGCATGTAGGCACATACGCACTCAAGTATATGCATATGCATGCTTTGAATATGTGTACTTGTATATTTCCCGTAGTCATAAATGAAGAACACAGTTATTTATGTATATACATAACAGAGTACACATATACATATGTGTATACATACACAAACATGTATCTTACATACCGTGATATGAATTTTCAAAACGTATTAATGGGTGTGGGTGATACGTCCTGAATCTGCATATTAATCCAAAGTTTCTAGAATTCGGGTTGAACAGTAAGAGGTAGCCAGTAAATATTTATTCATGGCTCAATCTGTGCACTAAACATTCAAGAGACAAAGTAAATGAAGACAAACAATAAAAAAGAATTATTTCAGCCTTCTATAGATTATATTCTAATGGTAGAAAAATGTAAGCAATTATGTACGTACAAGATATGTTCATGGGAATTTGCAATCAATATGAAGTACTAACCAGTGCACACAGAAAAGTCTATTGTCAAAAGATTGGATTTGAATTGAGACCTGAAAGAAGACAGGAGGTAGAGATGAGAAGGGACAATATTCCAGTCATGGGAACCAGACATTTTAAAGGAATAGAATCCAGACTTTAAATATCAAATATGAAAAGTTGGTAGTAACCTTCAAATATAAAAAAAGTTCTAAGTAACCTGATGCAAAATGTAATCTAATTTCATCATTTTACGGAGACAGACATAAAGGCTTAAAAAATTGATGCGGTTGGAGAATTCTGAAAGTCAGTAATTCCAAAAGTGGAATACAAAGAGAGAAAAACAGAAAGGGGCAAATCTGACTGTTATGATGGAATTCATCCTCCTAGGATTTTCTGATCTTCCCAACCTTCAAAGATTTCCGTTTCGAAGTTTCTTGGTAACCTGCATGAGTTTCCTGATAGGAAATGGTCTTATCATTATAATAAGGAAGGTGGATGCAGGTCTCCAAACGCCGTTGTATTTTTTCCACGGGAACTTTTCCTTCTAAGAAATGTACTACACATCAGTCACTCTTCCCAAAATACGTTCAAATCTTTGGACCCAAAAAAGAAAAATTTCTTTCCTGGCCTGTAGTACACACCTTGGCTTTCTTTTCATTTTGGGGAAAGGTGAATGTTCTCTCTTGGGGGTGATGGCATATGACTGTTATGTGGCCATCAGTAAGCCTCTGTTCTGTGCTATAATTATGAAAAAAAATATGTCTTCAGCTGCTGATTGGCTCCTGGATTTCTGGAATCCCAGTTCAGATAGCATTGACATGCCAGATCTTCTCTTTGCCCTTCTGTGGTTCTAATAAACTAAATCATGTTTTCTGTGACATTCCTCTATTACCGAAGCTGGCATGTGGGGAAACTTCCAAGAATGGGCTTTCTGTCTATGCTGGTGCTGTGTTATTTGCCATGGTTCCCTTTCTTCTGATTTTTGGGTCTTATGTCAAAATCATCAGCACCACCCTAAAGCTCCCTTCAGCCACAAGGAGATATAAAGCTTTTCATACTTGTTCCTCTCACCTCATTGTTGTAGTTTTATTCTATGATTTTGATATTATTATGTATCTGAAACCCAAGTCCAGCTACTCAGGAGGAAGAGACAATTCTATCCTATTGTGACCCCAGTATTTAACCCTTTGATATATAACCTAAGAAACAAAGATGCCATCACTGCATTAAGGAAATTACTAAGTAAATGGTTAATATCTAGAAGCAAAAACAAAATAAAAAAACTAAGATGTACCAATGGAAGCTTACTTTCTCTGCCTTTATTTCACAGTCTCTATGGAAATCTAACTCCTTTTATCCCTCCTAACTGCATTCAAAAACTTTCAAGTCCTTCAGAAGTTTCTTCTGATTTTTCATAATTATGTCAACTGAATCTGTAAGTCATCCGAAGAAAAGTTGACTCCACTTAAATATTCTGTTTTTAATTAAATATCTATTCACTCATTCGTTCATTCATTCATTCACTCATTTATTTATTTTTAGGTTGCAACATTGCTTTCATAACATTTTGAGTTTTGAAATTTCTCCCCTTCCCGACCCTTGCCCACCCTAAGATGGAATGCAGTCTGATATAGGCTCTACATACACATCCACATTAAGCATATTTTAACATTAATCATATTGTAAAGAAGAATTGGAACCAATGGGAGGAACCACAAGGAAAAAAGACAAAACAAAAGAAAAAAGAGTGAGGAAAGGTGTGCTTTGATCTTTTATTTATAAGGTGTTGCAGTCTCTTCATGTTTAAAGGGAAAAAACTTAATGGAAGAAGTATATTAAAGGATGTATAAGACTTGGAGAAAAACAGAGGGAGAGTATTAGAAGTTCAAAATTTGAGTAAAGTCTGTGAAGGAATTGCTTCAATCATGAAAAATAATTAGAAGGAGGGATTATGAAGAGAATAAAAGATAAACATTTAATAAAATTATCTTGCTTAAGGTTGGGAGGAGATAGAACTGAGATAAGATTGTTCCAAGCATTCCAAATTCACATGCCTAATAATGCTGTTGGTGTTGTTGTTACTACAAAAGTAGTCAGGAGAAGAAATAAGATTTAATGTAGGAAATACATATTTTGGAGATTGATCTCATCCCAAATATAGACTGCCCAGACTTCTTGCCTGAGTAAATCAGTAAATCACACTAGCACTGTAATCTCATGTGGAATTTATAAGGAACATGCAAAAAGGAAAAAAAAAAGTATTCATGTTAACAATTTTATGTTGTAAACAATTATATATTATGTATTGCATTTTAACATTATCCCCAACTGAGATAGACGTAATATGAGTTTTCCTCTAAGAGTTCCTTTGGTCAGATCCTACAAATTTTGGTAAAATCGTACGTTATTTTCTCTAAATTTTGTAATGTATAGTATTTCAGTATTGTGATATTTAAAGAAAGGGTAGCCTATAATTGCTTAATTGAGCAAATTTTGTCCTCGTCCCATACTTCAATTACTTTGCTGAAGCATACTAAACATGCAACTGTGAACAAGTCATTTGTATTTCAACTGTAAGCAAATCAGGCAGCTCTGCAAAACTACATTGGTAGAGAATGTTATTCACTGGAAACTGTGCACTGATCAAATGACAGGTACATCCCTCGTGTTAAAAGTTCCCACATTACTGGATTTGTGTTAGCTTTTATATTCCCTATCATATTATCAATTAAAAAAAATTTAATGTATTTTATTTAACTTGCAGGCATTCTTATTATTGAATTCAATAATTAGAATGGCTTAACAGTTATCTTTTTAAATGTTTCCTTCAGATTAAAAAAAACTCTATATTTTTCTATTTATTTATTTATTTTTAAACGTTCTACAATCACTTCCTTAAAATTAAGATTTTATTCCCCGCACACCTTCCCCCCACTACTCCCCGCTCTCCCCATGACAGCATACAATTCTGTATAGGTTCTACATATACTTTCCTACTGAGCACATTTTCACTATAGTCATGCTATGTAGTCGCACTAAAATAAATGGAAGAAATCATATAATAAATCAAAACATAATACAGTAAATCTCACACACACACACACACAAACATGATCTGCTACATTCTGCGAATGATTTCCATATTTCT